>VDFB02347598.1:0-57919 GCA_007258455.2 Sequoia sempervirens | reverse complement strand
TTGAAACTCTAGAAACCTTTTCCAAGACACAGATGCCCTAGGTGCTTATGTCCTACTATTTCTGACTGAGTTTTGAATTAGACCTTTATTTTTGTGTTCTTAGTGTGCTCCTATTGTTTGAATTTTGATTCTGAGTATAGTGTTATCTCTGTTTGACAATATAGTATTCATATTGGGTACACTTAGTGTTTTGAAACTTGCCTAAGTTTCACAACCTTGTGTCCTATTGTCAATACTTCAGTGATACATAGTTCTAGACTTATGGCATCCCGTGCTAGTTTTACATCCGTTGTGGATCATGAATCTTCTAAATATTTCATGAAAAGTGTTGTCAATACTCAACCTATTTTGGAGGGCAGGGGCCCTAGCTCGGTTGGCTAAGTAATTCCGTTGCGGCTCTGCTGGTCACGAGTTCTAGTCTCCCCCCGTCCCGTGGTCCCGGAGGGCGTGTCGCGCCAGCGCCGCCGGTCACGTTAAAAAGTTTACCAGGCGCATTGCAGTTTATAGGGGGTCATGCTACCCGATTCCTGCAGTCTAAAAAAAAATAAAAAAATACTCAACCTATTTTGGACTCTATTCCTAATGCTACCATACCAATGATGACATTACAAAAACCCATCTTTACAAATGCTAAGACTATGTTTTCCCATGTTCTTGAAGACAAACTGAAAAAATTGGACAAGGACCTAGAAAAACTTCAATACTTTGTGAGTAATAAATACTTCACTGGTACAATGGTTCCTATAATTGACAACATAAGGAAAATTATTAATGATGATCATGGATTAGAGATTTTGTGTAGCATAGCCCATATAGTTGATAATGTACCTATAATATTTAGTTATGCTCAAGCTTTGGGATACACTCAAAGTCAAGGAGGAAGTCAAGTCTCCCTCCCTACAACCATAGCCTCTATTCCTACATACACAAATCCAACTATAGCTTCAACAATACATCCAAGCATTGATATAACTCCAACAGTAGACTCTTCCACTAGAAATCCTTATGGTTTTGGATCTTCCCATGTCACACATCAAGTTTCATCCACTCTAAGAAATTTGCAACATAGTAGCCCACCTAGCGCATACACAATTCCACCATATTCACCACATTCCCAAAACATGTCAACCAATGATTCCATCATCAACCAACTTTTGCAAAATTTCACCTCACTCCAACAACAAATCTCAACTTTGAATCAAAACCAAAATGGAAAACCAACACAATATGTCAAAAGGAGCTCATTATCACTTGAAGTATTGCAAAAAAAATGCCACAAAACATAGAGATACCCCGATTTGACAAGTACAAAAGTAAAGGGGATCCTATCAATCATATATCAACATACACAACCTTATGTAGTGACTTCATTTTTGAGGATAAAATCTTGGCTAAACTCTTTCCTAGGTCATTGAAATGCATAGATTTGGAATGGTTTTATTCATTTCCGAATAAATCTATCTACTCATTTAATGATCTTGTTGATGCTTTTCTCAATAATTTTCAAGTCAACATTAGTCCTAACATCAACATAACTGATTTAATGTGATGTAAACAATAACAAGGTGAAAAGGTTATAGATTTCATAAGTCGCTACCAATTGATATTATCACAAATTAATATAACTCTTCCTGATGTAGATATCCAAATAATGTTCATTGACAACTTGCAAACTGACATAAGGACAAGTTTCTATTAATGAAATTTCCACCCTTTAAAAGTTTGTGCACGACGCTTCGTGAATATCAAAATTTGATTAGTAAATATGATGAAGCATGTTCATTGACCCATATTGAGAAATCTAAACCCATACATCTAAACAACTATCAACCATTCAAAAAGAAAAGTAATTTTTTTATCAAATTTCATACACCTCAAACAACCAACCACATTGAACCTAAAGTTGCTGCCATAAGTCCAACTCCGTACCAATTAGACCAAAAGATAAGCAATTCATCCAGCTACTTGGAACTCTTCATTCAATCATGTTCCAACTCTTAAGTCAGAACCTAATCTGATTGCCTCCTATTAAACCTGTGGACACAACCAAACCTTTACCTCCAAATTTCAATCCAAACACTTTTTGTTAATATCATCTCACAAATGGACATGATACAGAACAATGCATGCATATTAAATATCAAGTTCAAGACCTCATCAATTCTAATCACATCCAGTTGGGTGGTGTTAATGACCAAGGGAATAATTCTATTGCTCCACCTAACCAAAACTTGCAATTTTTTACCAACTTGGTGCCCAACCATTCATCCAACTTTGTGCAAGCTTGTGATGTTAAGAATGATGATCTATGAGTGATGACATGAATGATGATAATAATGAAGAAAAGGAAGTAGATTGCATGGTTGGTCTAATAGATGTTCGACCTTGTAAGGGCCAAACCACTGAGTTACTTGACATTGGTTTCATTTCACCAATAGTGATGCACTTAAGCATGTATTGATGGTCCTCTCTACATTGTTGGTCATATTAATAAAAAACCTATACAAGGAATACTTGTTGATCTCGCATTTGTAGAGAATGTGATCACTAAGGATTTCTTGTTTTTCCAAGAGCTTTATCAAGATTCTTATGAACAACTGAAAGCATGGATAAAAACTCATAATGGTTATGCTTGCCCTACGATAGGTTTGATCACTCTTCCTCTAAAAATTGGACCAAATCAATTGGATGTCTCATTCTCCATCATCCCATTGTTAGACCAGTTTTGTGTGAAGCTAGGCTACCCATGGCTACACTCCATGAATTTCATCTCGTTAGTTATTCACAAATGCATAAAGTTCCCATTTGAAAATGAGATATTTACAATGCATCATAATAGGTTTAATCCTTTATCTTCCTATTAGAATTTTTCATTGGATTTATTTTGGCCTCAACCTATGGAACCTATAAAGCCTCATGAAGATTTTTTTTCAAGTCATATCAAAATTTCAATGCAAAGTGCATAGCAGAGTTATCTCTTAGCAATATTACTACAAACAATAGGTCCATGGTTGTTCCTCCTTCTTCGACCGTTATGGATGAACCTATGCCTCAAGCCAAGACCCTTCCAAGAAATAAAGCTAAATATGATACAATCCCTCTCTCCATATCCTATAAGAGACCAAGAGATAATAAATTCGTTTTGTGCCACCAAAGATAAAACAAGTGTATAGACCTAAAGAGACAATGGTTTCCCAACCCCCGATGGTTCCTTCAGTTCCTCCCTTAAGGGAAGAAAAAAACCAATGGTCGAGAAACCCACTCTCGCCACATCAAAAATTAAAATTGTGCAAGAAGAAACCAAAATGCTAAGGAGTGTAGGTGCAAACGTCATGCTATTTGTCGTCAATTGATGAGGAGGTGCATAATGAGCTCTTAATTTTTTATTCTCAAAGCAAATGAATTTATATTGGGGAAACCGTGATATTCTTCTTGATGAGAGTGACCCACCACATGTTGCACCTAGATGCTACTAGTACAACACTTGATATAGTCCCTTTAGCTCGTTATTTTCCTTTCATATATGATGAGCAAGATTGGGATGCAAATGAACTACTTTAGGTCAGCTCGTATGTGCGATGCTCCTTCATTTTTGTTTCATGTGTTCTTTGTGTTTCCTTGCACGTGATGTGATCTCTTGTGTTGTGTTGTTCAATGTGTCTTTATGTTTATGAGTTTTATTTAGATGACCCTTGTTGCTTTGTTGGCACAAGGATACAAAGGAAATGAACTCATTGTGACATTCTTCTATTTGTATCTTTATTCTTCTATATGACATAAACTTTGTCTTTTCCTTGTGTCTTGTGTTTTCCTTTTGGGGATGATGCAAGCCATTGAGATATTTAGATCTCTTCCATGTTGACCCAAAATTTTATTTGTCTTCTCTCTCTGTGTCATTTCTCCGTTGTTTTCATTTTTCCATGACAATTTGGGGAATGTTTTCAGTTTTGATCTCTTTTATATCATTGTAGCAAAGACGTATACTAATCCTAGATCCGTGTATCCCTCTACCTTTCTATGTTGTTTGTCGCAATGTATTTGGGGGCAACCTCTTATCATGATGTAGCTTTATTTGGAAACATATCATTAGCATAGGGCTTTCCAAATAAGCTCTTTTGATTTTTGTTGCATGACATTTAGAATTATTCTACTTTAAAGTAATTACTCACATCATGATGTTTATCAATTTCTTTAAAGTGGGGGCATACATTGGAATTCTTTTGCTTCACTTTGTTCACAGGGGCTGGACTTAGTGGTGCATTGACATTGACATTTGACATTTTATTTTGCTTCACTTTTTTCACAAGTGTTAAACTTAGTGTAGCATTGGCATAGAATTTTGACCATTTTGGAGCACCTTATCATAGTTATCGAGGATTATAACTCTTGATATGGTTATGGGTACACACCTAGTGAAAAATGGTCCTCACTAGACCTAGTGTGTTTCTCATTTCACTACCCTATCTTGGGGGATCACCTAGCGAAAAATGGTCCTCACTAGCCCGTGTGCCTTATGGTTTGTGATTCACCTAGAAAATATTAGAATTTTCTATTGTGTTAGTCATGGACGCCTTTTGTATGGGTTCTAGCATAATACAACTTGTTGGTCCATACCCTCTTTTTGAGTTTCACTTTGACATTGTATGTTAGTGTATGATGTATTGTTGTATTTCATACATGTGTGTGTTCCTTTGTGCCTATGTTGGTTTTCCATGGGATCTTGGATCTTGGGGGCTTGATCACCTCCCTAGATCCTTAGTCATCCTATCTCTTCAATATTTGTGCATTTGAACCCCTCTTGACATATATTTCTCTACTTTAGTGTGAGTCTGAGTGTAAGTTCATACTCTCACTAAAGTGGGGGCTAAATGTAGTACATCATAAATTGTCACCCATGACAATTTCACCTTATGTTTGGCCCCCCCTTAAATTATTAGACCTAATTTAGTATTTAATTTCCTAAATTATGCATTCTATGGCATATTTTTGGTAAGTTCTAAGGAATTGCAATCAAGAATCAATTGCATCTATATAAAACCTTGCCCTTGACACCTAAAATCTTAAAAAATAAGGCAAGGACACTCACACCCTAGGCGTGAGTGTCCCCCACCCAAATTCAAATATGTTGGTGTTGATAATTTAATATTTGTAATTCAATTGTCTAAAGTTGGCTATCGGGATTCAATTTTTGGGAAATTAAATAAATACCTATAAATACCTAGTTATTGTATCATTTCAAATCTAATAAGAGGTAAGCAATAAATTATTGGAAAACTTATGATCAAGAGAAACATTTTCAAAGATTTATTGCAACAATTCAAGATCCTAACATCATGTCCAATTCTATGTGAGTTTGTGTGTGTTTATGTTATCATTATTTTATGAAGGCCAACAATTTTGTAAGTCTAAAGAATTAAAGCATTCAAGCAAATCAAGCAAGCAAGATCAAGACCTCAAGGTGATGTGCATAACTTAAGTCCTTCAAGGAAGCCACTGAAGGGTGGTGATTTGTAACACTTTGTGATTTCATCATTCATTCCTATCATTTATCCATTTATCATTAACATTTTTCATTGTGGAAGTGGAAAAACTTACACAAGGTTTGATTGAGTCAAGCCCCTAAAATGGACCAACATTTTTTCTCTTTGTGAATGTGCAGATTTGAAGTTTGAAGGATATTGAAAGGATCTTGAATTCAAATAATTATTGTTGCATTTATTATCATACATATTGTCAAGTCACAAAAACTCAGTTACAAAAATATCTAGAAGTGTTCCAACAGATCTAAAGGTAGAATTTTGAAGCTCAGATTTGACATTAGAGGACCCCAAAAATAGATCCAGAAAAAGCATTCAAAGAAACTCACACCTTGGGCGTTTGTGTCCTCTATTTTTTACCCAAAAATTGAATCGCAGTGCATGGTGTCCTGCTCTACTCATTTTTGTTGTCCGAAATTGTTTGTGAACTTTTGTACTTTTTGTATTTGCATTAGAACAATAAATTGCATTGTTAACATAGTTAGATCATTGCATTTCATCATTAGGACATTTCTAGATTTGGTTAAGGGCTGGTTGACTCACCTTTTAGGTTATAAGTCAATCTCATACCTTTTTTAAATCCATCAAACCTTCATTCCATCCTTGCATTTTCAATTCATTACACCTCCCCGTCATACTACCCCCTATTTAATGAAATTTGGGAAAGGTGTCAAACCCTAAGGCCAAAAACATAAAGGGTTCCATTTCCCATACATTTCAGTAGGTATCCCCATTATGGCCTCCTCTTGCTACCTTCGGGTCCTCTTAGAGTCCATCTCTCCTATGACTTGTGCTAGTTGAGCTTCTACTTGTGATAGTTGCATTTGTACCTAGACTAGTTAAACCTATATCCCATCTCTCTACCATTAGCTACATCACTTGTGTCTAGAGGCTATCCCTCCCAGGCTAGGCTTGATCCCTATTCACCCTTTCCCTCACCCTCTATTTATGATCCTCATCTCATTCAAATAATTTTGTGGCTACCTACACCTAAGTCTTCTCCTTTTGTCCTCCTCCCTACGCCTATGCTAGTACCTATGCCTGACCTACAACTGCCCCACTAGTTGGGCTCCCCATCCTCCACCTCCCATGTCTCTGAAATCTCCCAATCCATCATCTCCTCTACCTCTTTCATACCCATCCCCATCTCTATCCCCTCTACCTCCCTCTACCACTACAACTGGTAGTCTTCGCTACCTCACCCATCATCCTTTCCCAACTCCTGCTTGTGGTTGGCCCACCCTATCATGGCCATATTAATTTGGTAGGCATATGTCTATCCCGCCATGCATCATACTTTGTGGTAGTTACCACATTAACCACATCCACATGTAACTCCCAGGGCACGGGTGTCAATGCCTCAAACTATCTGATCATTGTATTAGGACAAATCATCAACCCCTAGTCTTCCACCTCTATCTGGGTTTGGAAAAACACCACCTTTCCTATCAACACCCCCTACCTCTGATCAAACTATCTATGTACATGTTCGAGCATGTACCACTCTTTAATGTGTGTCATCCTCCTGATCAAATATCTTGGTTTCTTATAGTAAGGCAACTTCTTTGCACCCTATCATGCATTTACATAGTTATATTTGTCAATTTTAGAGCAAGTCATTTGCTTTGCATTTCCTTGTAAATGCATAGTTGTGCATCAATTGTGCAACACTACATATCAATTATGTAATATTGTGTCATTTATGTAGTTATAACCTACAATTTCACTTTTGATCTAACCTAATTCTAGGCCTAATAAGTGAACCTAAATCTATCCATAAAGACCCCATGGATAGGCACTTGCCATTAGTCTTGCATCGGTTGGTTGCTCGAAGACCCACACATGCTTGGCTCAATGAATTTCCCTCAAAATTCCCATCATCTCACCAACTACTTCACTCTAAGATGCTTTGGAGGCTCTATATTTTCAAAAGTGTGAGAGTGTAAATGAGCTCTTTTGACCTTCCCAACTCTATATCTAGCCCTCTTAGCCCTAGGGTTTCATCTCCAACCCTTTTCAATTGTTTCTTTCCTACCCTAGTTTCTTTTTTGGATTCTTTATAAATCCTCTTATGTTTAACCTAGCCTATCCTTCTTTTCATGAGCCTGACCAAAACATTATTTTCTCTAACTGATCTCTAAGAGGGGGCACCATACCTCCATCCGTTGGTCCATTGGGGCACACTGGGGCATATCATGATCATTATTTCTTTGAAACAACACTGTAAAATGTATTGTATCAAAGAGAGACAAAATATAGAAGCCTAAAAATGACTAATACATTTTCATCTTATCATTTCATCATTATCCTTATCAATTATTTTATTGATATTAATTAAATACTTTTTAATTATTTAATTAAGCTAATATTTCTCCCTTTATAATTAAATAATTTTAATTATTTAATTATCTTAATCTTTACTCCTCTTTTAAATTAAATAAACTAGATAATTTATTCAATTTAAATATTCTCCTCTAAAATAAATAAATAAATATTTCTTTCTTTCTCCAACTACACTCTTATGCATTAAATAAATTTATTTTTATTAATTCTTGTAACTTTCCCTCTTTTATCAAAACTTAAATTTAGCTCCTACCCTATCTTGATTTTTCCTATCCATTGACCTTTCTAATTAATCTCCACCATTGATCAATATCAAGTGAAACATATAAATATAAAACCTTCATTCATTTATATCCCCTAGAGAACATTATGATCAAGAGCACTATTGAGCCTTATCTCTATTAAGAACATTATCAAGCACTATCTATCAAGCATTATGAAGCATAAGTATCATTTATTTTTGAGAATTTATCCTTATCATTGCTATCATATCATCATTGTGCTTTTATGGTTAAGTTACTTTGAAGAGCAACCAACAATGGAGCAAATCAAGGTCTTTGCTATGATGACTTGGTTTGTTGTTTAATTTTGAGCCAAGATTTTGAGCTTCATTGAGTGACTGTTGAAGTGTGAATTGGGTACTTTCATTGTATTGTTACTATTTTATATAATTCACATTTTCATCATCCATAATAAGGTGTCAATATGTTTATGATGTATACAAAATTGAAATAGGTTTCATGGGGCACAAATATGTAACTAGCATCAATAGCCAAACTATAAACCTATACTATGAGTATCATTTATTAAATAAATGTAAGGAATCTAAGATAGTGGAACAACTTCCTAAACTAATATTGAGAGCAGGTTTGTGTAAAAAAAAAGATTTGAATAGTTACAAAAACTTAAACATAAATAGCATTCATACCACAACATAATGATTACATGGGGAAAACCCTTTTGGGAGAAAAACCCCATAGTCCAAAATTCGTCCAATATATTAATAAAAAATCAACAAGATTACAATATACTTATAGAGCAATATTTCTCACATGAGTATCACCAACTAGAGATCCAAAAGCAACTCAACAGCTATAAAACTCTTTCACACAACCTCCATCTCATGCAACAAATATATAGGAGATACAATACATGAAACCATCAAACAATATTACAAAACCTTTCAAGCTAAAACCACATAGAAAGTGGTGTCGATCCTTATCTCTAATAACATATGTCTATGATGTATCTAAACATACACCTCCTCATGTAACTCCCCCTTTACAACTCATTTATGTGTCCACCACATTTTTACATCTCTATTTTAGGAGACCCAAATCTTGGAGGCCATAAATTTCAATTTGGGTGTCCGATTGACGAACCGTTTGAACCATTGAAAAGATTTGTGAAGTGTTCTATCAAGCTATAATTTTTTATGTTGGTTACGACTACTTTCAAGCCCAAAATTGCCTCTAAGACCTTCAAAATGGACTTTGAAATTTTGAAAAATAAAATTTTAATATCTTCAAATCTAGACATGATCTTGTGATGGAACTTTATGAACATGCTTATTTAGCCAATTCAAAGCTTTGGAGAAAATTTTGCATCAATCCATGCTCAAATATAAACATACTTTAAATAGTAACCTTGTGTAATTGCATGGTTGAGATAGTATTTTTCTAATAATAAATACTTAAAATAAAATCACCTTGCAATTTACCATTCTTTCCTTTTATTTAGGTATCCTACTAAAATAAAGATCTTGAGTCAACAAAAGAAAGAGAGAGATAAATAAACAATTAATCTAGAAAATAAGAAACAAGAAAACTTAAAATATCTATGTATAAAGAAATTTTTGAACAAATAAAGTTCATGATCACTAATATTTACACTCCTATTTTAATTATTCTTTAGTATTTTTTCAGTTATTATGTTCTTAAACATGGTCATAAGTCTATATTGAATCCATCCTTGTATACAAACATTACACTAATATCATGAAAAAATAATAATTGAGGTAATTCAAATTATATTCATGATTGATCCATATGCATACATTTTTATTTCTTGAATATCTATAATCAAATTCACAAGTATTAAAATGTAATGAAAAATTGGGAGATACGACTTGGTTTGCATTTCCTTTAATTGAGAATTTATATTCATCATCAATTGGTTCAACATCCAATACTTTTTCATTTCTAGGAAGCCTCGACTCATGATATATCATCCCTCATGTATCAATTACATGTAAATTACAATAAAATCTATCAATTAATAATTTATTGTAAAAAATAAATTTAATATTTTTAACTTCTGCAACATGAAAATTTTCACCATTTTCCAAATTATTGTGTATCTTATTTAAATGCATATCAAGATCATTTATATGAGGCTTATTATTATTAAACACATTAGTCATGTATTAATTTTTCTTTTTCAATTTATTCAAAATGTAGTAAAGAAATATCATCTACAAGATGAACAACCTTTCATGTGTTTCAAATTTTGGTTGGTATATGCATGTTCATGTATAGTAGCAATAAATTCCTCCTAAATTTCTTTCATTTGTATATCTAGATCTTCTTCATTGATTTCTTTTATTTTCACTATTTTCTCTTCAATTAACTTACTTTAATTAACTTGCAAAGTATCCAAGAAAGTAGTACACGTATTGCATGACTAATTATCATGATATACTAGACTACAAAAATCATGTATTTGATCATCTACTTTATAAAAATAAATTGTACTTCATTTGCTTCACCAGTGGTGACTTATTTTCTCTTATTCTTGAATTATCATTTCTTGTTAGGCTAATAACTTCTTGTTATATCATAAAATTGGATCAATCCATTTGTTTTCCATGCTTTCTTTTAAAGTTAGTAATATAAAAAAACATTAAAATAAAGAATTTTGAACAACCTTGTGATTAAAATTGGTCCACAAATTATCCATTTGACAAGTATTTTATTGTTAATTTACACCTTCAATTGAATTACTTAATGTTTCAAATTTACAATTACACATTTTCTCCCTATTATGAGTCAATATTTCCCTTATATTTGTTGTTCAATGACTAAAAATAAGGAATTTTTCCTTATGAGAAACCACAAAGTGACTCATCCCTACATTTAATTTCATCTTTAAGTGTATTTTGACCTAGAAATTCACTCTTACCCATATGTATATCATCTCTACAACCTTCAAGAGAAAATATGAGGTAAAATAGTTGGTATGGATCATCTCTACACGTGTCTTCAAAAGATATCCCAATTGGTGTAACTTCTAGACAATATATCCCTCATTGTTGCATCTTCTTGTTGTATACTTTCTTCATTTTCTTGGCTAACCTCAGGTTTGTATATTTTCAAGTGTGGAATTAGTCCTTTCATAGCTAAAGCCAACCTTCTTATAAAGTTCAAATGATAAATTTCACCATGTTTAGCTATACCATGTACCCTAGACTCTCTTGGTGAGGCAAAATGAAATAAATTTTATGGATATAATTGTTCATTCAAACTTTCTTGAAAAAGAGGGATGTCTACCTAGAATTTTTTTCAAAATAAGAGTCATTATGGCTTTCACACCATTAATTTTCTATTGAAATTTTATTTTATTTTTTAATTTTTAGAGATCTAACTTATATGGAATTGGAAACTTGAAAGCTCATAATATCAATATAACTCTATCCTATTCACCCCTCATTCTAACGTCAATTTATTGATGGCCTTTAGTGACACTATCAACTATAGTAAAATTCCTCAACAAATTTAGCTTATCTTAAAAATAAGCTCCATCTTAGAACAAGATTTAGTTACTCCAAGTATTTGATTATTGGTACTCAAAGTGTGTATTAATTAAAAGTTCATCAAGGATACTATTTTTACAAGGGTATTTACATGCTTAGATTATATAAAATAGGGTTAGCTTTGGAAAAAAATAGCAAAATTCATATTTCAACCCAAAATAAATGCCTCGTGGTCTAAAATTTGATTAAATATATTTATACCAGAACAATACATACATTTAATATTCAATATTGTGATTCTTTGCTTTGAAAAATTATATTTTATAAAAATAGAAAAAAAGGGTGAAAGACATAAGGGTTAGAAATCCTAATCTAGAAATGTATCGAAATATTATGTGAATCAGTATCAAAATGTAAAATAGTTATCCTAAGTTGTTCCCTTAATCCTACATGTGCCTATGGTTATCAGTGGTTAATGGTGACTCCTCAACACCCACAAGAATAGTAGCTATACCAAAATATCTTCCACAAGAGAGAAAATGACAAGAATAATTGCTTCAACAATGCAAGTTGAATATTGGTTGAATATGAAAATGTACGTGAGATGCCTTGCTTATAAAGGCAAGGTGAAAGATAGGATTATATAAGATCATGATAAGTGTCTTAATCCTATAACATGTAACAACTAACAATCTAACTACCTAGGAATCAAGCATTACAAGCTAGATAAGATAAGTTCTAGAAAATACAACTAAGACTTCTAGAAGGAATCTTATATCCTAAGTAAACTTAACATGTGAATATGTCCCCTAAGTCCCTAGTAAGATAAATTACTAGGTACAAGACTTTATATTCACACCAACACCCCCCCTTAAGTGTAACATAGGGAGAAGATTATTATGTAAACTATGCAAAGATATTATGAGGATGGGTCCCAACTACTAGGCCATGTTAGGTTCCCATTTACAAAGAAAATGTAATCAATACAATCAATCTCTCACAAACAAAGAAAAGGAGAAAACCCATTGAGACAAAATTCCTCTCCAAAAGAGAGAAAAGAAACAAAACAAGATGATACATGGAGGACTCAATGATACCCCAAAAGGAATACATACATCATGTATATACAATCAAAGACCCCCCCATAAGAGGGAAAAAGAGAGACAAGATATCCCCCTATAATGAAGAAGCTCCAATGTCGATGGAGAATGCTTGAAAACAAAAGATGATCCAATGTCTAAAAGAAACAGATCTTCCCTTAGGAAGAAACAAATCCATAGGTTGATGAAGAATGCACTCCATGTCCAACTAAAAGGAGGAAGGATGAAGTCTCAAAATATATGCCTCTAAAAATTGATTAGGAATCTCCAAGCTTGAATAAGTCACAAAATAATCATAATCAAACTCAACAAGAAACATGACAAATCAAGAGAATGAAGAGACTCGTGAATGCCAATCTCTAAAGAAAATGAGATGGGATAATAGTTGTGCGAAAACTATCATCAAAGAGGAGAGAAACACCCTAAAGTGTGTCCTCCAAATTTGCAGTATGAGACTCCAAAAACAAGTTAGAAATACCTATCAAATATTCATCTCACAAAGCAAGATCTAAAAAACTATGATCATCCTATTGAATAGAAGCACTGATGGCTAAAGAAGCAAGAGGTGGAGGAGAGGAAGCTCATCACTGGTCTCTAGAATACCAAGGTATAGATGACCAAACTTCTCCTCATAAACATGATTTAAACTTGATGAAGAAGTGTGATATGCAGTCAAAGGAACATTATCTTCTTCCGAAGCAAAATGTGAAAAGGAATAGAAATGAGATGAATGGTCAACCATCCTGATAGCAACAATATCCCTAGTCTCCAAGTCCCTTGTGTACACTCTATTAGGAGTGAACTCAATCATTTTACCTTGGCCACCATGGGTAATTTGATAAATGGAAAGGAGGCTAGTGGGCAAAGAAGGAACACAAAGTACATCATTAAAAGTGCCCTCTCCCATGTAAATATAACCCTTCCCACCTACCTTCATATATGTATTGTTACCCATCGAAATATGAGGTGAATTACAAGGATCAAAAGAAAAGAAAATTCCTATAGATGATGCCATATGATGAGATGCTAGCCCTATTAGATTCAGGACTTGTAGAGGCCAAGAGTGCTTTTCATTTCATTGTGTGTAGCCCAGTTGTAGATCTGGTATTCTCTTACTGAGATGATGGAGTTGTCAATTCAGATGCTAAAGAAGAAGAAGACACTGATTAGGGCAGTTATATGTTATTCTTTTGAGGGTGTGTGAGTTCATCAATCTTCTTATTATACATCTATGCTCATCATGTCCTATACTTTTATAATATGCACATTATAATATAGACTTTCATTGTGTGTAGCCCAGTTGTAGAGGCCAAGAGTGCTTTTCATCAAAATCCATCTATTAGATTCAGGACTTGTAGAGGCCAAGAGTGCTTTTCATTTCATTGTGTGTAGCCCAGTTGTAGATCTGGTATTCTCTTACTGAGATGATGGAGTTGTCAATTCAGATGCTAAAGAAGAAGAAGACACTGATTAGGGCAGTTATATGTTATTCTTTTGAGGGTGTGTGAGTTCATCAATCTTCTTATTATACATCTATGCTCATCATGTCCTATACTTTTATAATATGCACATTATAATATAGACTTTCATTGTGTGTAGCCCAGTTGTAGATCCGGTATTCTCTGATTGAGATGATCGAGTTGTCGATTCAGATGATAAAGAAGAAGAAGACACTGATTAGGGAAATTATATGTTATTCTTTTGAAGGTGTGTGAGTTCATCAATCTTCTTATTATAACATCTATGCTCATCATGTCCTAGAATTTTATAACATCTATGCTCATCATTTGAACTTCTTCTTTTTAGATGATTCCTCTTTAGAAGAGGGAGTGGACTCAAGAGTGCTATGTGAAGGAGAATCTTTAGCTTGCTCATTAGACTTGGGTTCCTTATTCTACTTCTTACCTTTGTTGAAGCCTTTGAATCCTTTGCAAAAAGAGAATGAGATGTGGAAGACTTCAATGTGCCCATGTGTACCAACTTTGCTTGTTCCCTTGTGAGCTAAGTTGCAAATTCATCAAGAGAAGGCATTTTGTATGCATTTCCAAGGGCATCCATTTTAGCATAAAATGTAGAAACAACACTAAATAATCAAGACCAGGCTTAACAAGAATTGAAAGAATTAACTATTCATCCTCTTTAGTAACCCCACAATTAGATAATAAGCAATTGATTAGGATATGTGCAAGATGTAACATGATATCTAAGATTAGGATAAATGGATAAAAGAAGAGTACCGAGTGCTTCATCCCTTCTATCAAACCATTTTCTTCTTTTGACAGCTCTTGTGGGTTCTGGATCTTGGCCAAATCTTATTCTTTACAACTTCAATTTTAACAATATCATCCTCATTTGTGATTACCATTAATGATAGTTATATGGGGTTAGAATTACAACTTTTGGAAAATTCATGATAAAATTATAAATTACAATAGAGGAACAAAAAATTTCCCTCACAATACAAGAAAATAACCCCTTTGTCCTAGACAAATTGACACTTTTTTTGTAAATTTACAATAATGTATCCAAAAGTACCAAATCGGCTTTAAACTAAAATTGTGAAAACAAATCTACAAAAAGTGCATGGATAGAACTAAAGTGCTCTTGAATACCTTCTTGATGCCGCAAGAATTGGGAAAAACGGTGTCTAGAGCAAAAATATATGAGCTCGAAGGAAAAAAATGAAAATTTGGATTCAACATGGAAAAATGTAAGGGAAAATGTTAGCCATCTCAGATAGAAACATCTAAGAACAACAGTGCCTTCAGTAATTTTAATTTCATCAGATTTTCTCAAAGACACAAACTATGCCATAAAGCAGAAACAAGCATAGTTGATTTCCTGCAGTAACCCTTCTAAGAAAAGCACATGCAGAATTAACCAAATTCAACACTATGCATAGATTCAGATTTGCAAAATCAACCAACATGAAAGAAAAACATAAATGGACACACAAATTTATGTGGGGAAAACCCTTACAGGTAAAAAACCCCACACTCCAAAAGCCCATATCGCCATTGTATTATTCAGTAACAAAAAATAGTTACAATATAATATCAGGCTCATGACCTTTATAGGATATTTACATCTTGTTCCATTCTGGAGAGAAATCGACAACATAACCATGTTCTATTTCTCTCCCTCAACTACCCAGCCTCTTGGCCAGCCCATCCCTTCGGTTTCTCAGGTTCACATTCTTCGCCTCCTCCAACAACATTCTCATTCTTCCCTTAATCATCCTAGGAAACCCTAACTGCAATAGACAAACAACCACAAGCAGCTTAACTATCACAAACATGCAACCAATCATCGCTTTCCAGCTAATCATCAATTAGGTCCCACTAAGACATTTTACACAGGTCACCGAGTCAGCCATAGTCGTATCCAGGAAGACTACCTTCAGAGTCCTACTAACAATGTCATGTCCCACTGACAAGTCTTTACCGCCATGCAAGTCATAGCTCCATCAAACTCACCAAGACTTTAGTTATTGGGTGTTGAAGAGACATTAGACAATCTCATATCGAACTTGCATCGTCACATCGACAAGCATCCAATTCACCAACCATCCAGTCATCGAAGTGTCGAAGAGACACTTGACCATCTCTCCTCGAGCACCCGATGTCACATCAACAAGGTCTTGTAGCTCACTATACCATTGGTTCGTCGAAGAGACTTTCACCAAAGTATCAGCGACACCTTGAAGTCACACTGACACCGAGTCCCTAACTTCCACCTGCATGTCGAAGAGACTTTTCACCAACTCACAGTAACCTCCCAAAGTCTCATTGATAGGAATGAACAAGTCTTCAATTGACATTTCTAAGAGACATCTTCTAAAGTCTTGTCAATCACCCCATGTCTCGTTGACACTCAAAGGGATCGCTTTGTCACTCAAAACTCAAACTTTTGAACCTCAAGTCAGAGGTTTTGAAGTTCGCAACACCTGTAACACACCGACAACAAAGGGATCACTCTGTTTCTCAAAACCAGAACTTTTGAACCTCATGTCAGAGGTTGTGAAGTTCTCAAAACCTGTGACACACCAACAAAAAAGGGATCACTCTATTACTCGAAACCAAAACTTTTGAACATCATGTTTGAGGTTGCAAAGTTCTCAAAAGCCACGACATGTCGACAATGAAGAGAACTGCAAAGTCACTAAGTTGGGAGGTTATGAAATTTTAGAACACTGCGACTTCAGTTAGAAAAACTTAAAAACTAGTGAATTAACCTAGGCCGATGAAGGAGGAAAACACAACTGCTCTAGGAAGTTGATCAAGCCGGTAAATTTGAGTCACAATTCTCAACAAAAAATGTCACAAAAATAAAATATCTCTACAAAAAACATGTACCATTAAAAATTTGGCATTGCTAGCTTTCCGACAAAATTTTGTTTGAATTTTTTTTCCTCTGTATGTGAAAGTTATGAAAATTTGAAAAAAAACCCTATTTAGGGCACTTGGGGGTCAAATTTGGCACATTTAAGGCTAAATCGGCATAATTTTTAAGCGATTAGGGGCTGAAATGGTGATCATTCATGTGACCCTATCCATAGTAACTGTAAAAAAAAATGTTGTCACTTGGGTGGTAGGGAGTGGGGCCGCATCACTCTTGCTCTGTTGGGCTTTAGCTCCCCGCTGGGTGGAGCCTGTGAGCTACAAAGCCCCTAGAACCTAGGGCTACGATGGTATAAAATCAACCGACTATATAAATTTATAAAAAAAAAATTGTAATAATAAATCCACTGACAAACCCTACCAAAACTTGCACACTACGTATGGTTGTCGTGGTACAAAAATGGTGATTTGACTGCGACTAGAAACTTTTAACCCCCAAAACTATAAAAATTATTCCTGAATGAAATAGAACTATAGAAATTTTTAAAATATATTTTTTTTCTACAAAATAATAAAATTGTACCACCTGGGGGTTGTATTGCCTAGTCAATTTTTGTTTGCCTCAAAAACAACTTTTATGAATATAGTCAAATTTTATATCAAAATTCATCTCTTGGGCCTTCTAATCTCAATGACAAGGTCAATTTGCGCTCAAAGTGCCTCGAAATTTTGGTTACCTCCAGATCTTGCAATTGAAACCTTCGAATTGAAAACCTCATAGATCAGACAAAACATAACCAAATTTGATGAAACGAAAGACAAACTTGAATTTATTTGATTCCTTGGATTCAATAGTGAGGTCCTTGAAACCCCAAAATGTACCTATCAAAATATTCAAGCCAACATGAAACTCTCAAATCTAGGAAGGAATCTGTAACATTGGAGCTTTGATACCATGTAAGAGTTAATGGTGACTCCTCAACATCCCCAGGAGCAATTGCTAGACCAAAATATCTTCCACAAGAGAGAAAATGACAAGAATACTTGCTTCAACAATGCAAGTTGAATATTGGTTGAATATTGTTTAATATGCAAATGTACATGAGACACCTTGCTTATAAAGGCAAGGTGAGAGATAGGATTAGACAAGATCATGACAAGTGTCTTAATCCTATAACATGTGACAACTACCTAGGAATCAAGTATTACAAACTAGATAAGATAAGTTCTAGAAAAGCCAACTAAGACTTCTAGAAAGAATCTTATATCCTAAGTAAACTTAACATGTGAATATGTCCCCTAAGTCCCTAGTAAGATAAATTACTAGGTACAAGACTTTATATTCACACCAACAAGCTTGTGGCTACCTTAACTCTTAATTGAGTCATATGATAATTACAAGAATTCTTATCTAGTTAATTAGATCATTCTATATTTTGGTATATAAGTCAACCTAGGTGATATGCAAGGAAAAATTATGGTATATATAGGAGTAGTGAGTGTTATTTGATCATTTGATTGTGAATTGTGTTCTCATTGGATATATTTATAGGTTCACCCCCTTGAAGTGGCTTGTTATTCTATATTATTTGAAACAAAGAAAATCAGGTTCACAAATAGAAATGAAGGGAGATAGGGTTATGATGGACCTATCTTCCTCAGTTTTATTAGGAAATGAGATTCACACAATGAAAGGACTATCAACCTTGAGGTGAGTCAACTCAAAGTGTGAATTTGCTAATTTCCTTTTTTTGCAAGGATGGGGGTCTTGATTAAACAACACTTTGGCGAGAAAGATTAAAAATAGAAAAATAACTCCAAAATGCAATCTACAACTTGGATCTTGAAGATTAAACTCAAAACTAATGAAACCAAAAATCAAATTGTAGATCTAAGAGAGGAAAGATGATGTGTACCAGTCACCAAAAGTACTTTATTGTAGTTGACTTGGGACTCATTCGGTTAGGGGCAAATGGGTCTTGGTTTAGGGTTTTTCTGTAGCTTTTGAGACCCTCTGCAATAGATATTAATCCTTCAATTTTCTAAGGTTTCAAGTTCAAAAATCCATAAATAAATTATGTAATTGAGTTTTCAAGATGACAACTTTTGCAACTTTGACAACTTCTTCAATTTTGCTCTTCAAGAGATCTCCAAGATTTCTTTCACCTAAATCTACAAACACAAATCAAGAGGGAAAAGTGTTTTGTTTTTGGTGAATAGGGGTTTGCCTTGGTCAAACCTTGTTTTGGTAATCAAACCTTGAAATGAAACAAAATAGCATGAAAGGAATGATGAATGAACAACTCTATTGTCACAAATCACCAAACCCTTGAATTAACCTTGGAATGTAGATCTACAACTAGCATAAAATGACTTCAATGGATGTGGATCTTGATCTTGAAACTTGATTTGAAACAATGCCTTGATTTCTTGAACAGATCATGAACACTACATCAATATATTAGCTCCAATAACATGCATGATGCAAGAAGACTTTGGCATGATAATTGGATCTTGATTGCTGCAATAATTCTTCAATAAATCTTGTCCTTGAATGCCTTGAAATGCTCTTGATAATGCTTACTTGAATATTCTTAGATTACTTGAAAGTCTTAGATGAAACATAGTGAAATGACCTTATATTTATAGGTATGTAACATTAATTTATTGAAATTCAAATAACACAAGCTGACATGTGAATATAGATTTGAAATTGTTAAAATACCGCTAAAAACATAATTTAAATTTAGGTCCTAGGTCTAAGTGAGGACCCATTCGCCCATGGGAGAATGGGTCCTAGGTCACTCACCTAGGACACACATTGCTCAATGACAAGTATTATGTTTAAGCATTAATGAATGTCGGATTTCCTCTTCGGAAAATGCAATTAATTAGGCTTGGATTTGAATTAAAGGGGTCAATTAAGGAAAATTAACCTCAATTAATTAAAGAAGCCCTAAATAAGTGTGAAAGTGCAAAGAGGTACACTCTACAACACTATAAATAAGGCACAACTAAGTCCATTTTAATTAATAGGGCCCTAAACTCAATGTGAATATGTAAAATACATATTACAACACTAAATTAAGGCATAATTAAGTTCATTTTAATATTAATTCTTAATTAAGTATGAAAAAGAGATATTTTTCCCTAAACTACATTATTATCAATTATTTTAAAAATATTTACTATTATATTCGTGTATATTATGCAATTTATTTAATTACAAGTGGTATAAGAGTATGAACTTAGCATCGTGAAGGTAAGAAACAAAGCATTTTTTTCCTTTTGAAGATCAATTTTGGAAGTACATATCTCTCTCTTGTTGGTGAATATTTAAAATTCTTGGATCTTGTTTCAAAAACATGTTTGATGTTGCAATATAGTCCAAATTTTTAAAAAATGGAGCACAATTAAGTGAGTTATTCCAAACTTAGGTTTTTCACCATTTTATCTCCTAGGGCTTAAATATAGTAATTTTTTTCCAAATTTATGAAGGGTTGAATAAGAAAATAGTGATATATCTACAATCTTAATTTGAATCGATTTGGAGCATATTTGAGGAAGTTAGTACATAATTAGTATTTCCAACAAAATTCACTCTCAAACTTGCAATCAATTAATTATTAACGATCTATTTTGGGAAGCAACATATAGGCCCCAGTAAGTCATAGTAAAAAAATTAGATTATCTAGACTTGTTTTTTATTTATTGCAAAATTCACTTTTTCCATCATGGCAAGTCTTGCAACAAGAGGCAAAAAGAATGTTATCACACCCAAAAAATCTCCAAGCAATAAGGATGTGAAAATTGAGGAGATTGCTCTAAACTATATTAAATCTATAAATAAACAAATTAAAAAAGAAACCAACAAGATAAAGGGTGCAATATTTTAAATTATGATAATTAGGATGGAAGGGTTAGCTAAGGAAAACGATTTAGAGATGTCGATGGGAAAAAATTCATATCTAACACACTAGAGATTCCAAATATTGGGAATCACACATCTTGGAATGGGAGGAAGAGGAGTCTCCTAAGGGGAAGGGTTCATTTTGGTTTGAATCAGAATTGTAGATGGATCATCATTTTTTTGCTAGGCACTTCACACCAAAATTGGTTATGAAATTTTTTTATGGCAAAGATCCTACCAATTGGCTCTACCAAATGAAGCAATTCTTTGGTGGTCATCATGTTCATTTTCAATAGAAAGTGGTAATGGCTTCCTTATACTTGGAACCTAAATAGTTCATTTGGTGTCATTATCTATGTGAAGAAAATAAAAATAATGGATGTGTTGTCAATTGATCTATTTTCCAAGAGGAACTCACTACTTATTACAGTGACAATCTTATGGATAACTACTTTAGCAAGATTATGAAGAAATCTCAAAGAAAAAAACTAATAAAGCTATTACATGGATGAACCCATGTCAATAATCATTTGACACATTAAAACATAAAATAACATAAGCCCATATCCTGATATTTCTAAACTAGTCAATACTTTTCCATGTCCATGTAGATGCTTCCAAAATAGAAATAGGAGCAGTTCTTGCCCAACCACATGGAAATAAGGATCACCCAGTTGCTTTATCATGTTGTAAACTCTCTCAGGCCTAGAGAAGTTACACTACCACTGAAGAAGAGGCCTTAGCCATGGTCTACACACCACAAATTCTACCATTATCTCCTATCCACACCATTTACATTTTACACTGACCATGATCCCTTGAAATTTCTACTAAGAAAACTAGTGATACAAGGAAGAATATGCAGATGGTTATTATTATTTCAAGAATTTAATTTGAATATAATGATAAAACCAGGGAAAAATAATCAAGGTCTAGACTACTTATCTAGAATATATATAGGTGAAGAACTTGCAAAGGCTGAAGAAGACTTTTGAGGCACCCATCTATTTCAGATAATTGTAGTACTAGAAGAATTTCATGAGATAGCTCAATTACTTTCTACAAGCCAATATCTTATTGAAATGAAAACACATGATAAACAAGTCTTACTATAAAAATCCCTTCCTATTACCTTAATTGAAGGAGCACCATACAAAAAGGGGAGAGATGGCATTCTCTGGAGAGTAGTCTATGAACATGAAAGAGAAAAAATATTAAGAGAAGCACATAAAGGCATTGCAGAGGTACACAATTATAAAGACTCTACTACCCAAAAAATACTATTAGTTAGGTTATGGTGGCTCATTATATAATAGGATGCTAAGAACTCTACAAATAACTGTTATATTTGTAATAGAACAAGGTGACCGCTCGAGATGAAATTCCCCAACAACCAGTATTAGCATAAGTACCATTTGAGAAATGGGTTATTGACTTCATAGGATCTATAGACCCTCTAAAAAAACTATCCAAAGCTAGATTCATTTCACCAATATAGACTATTTAACTAAATTGAGTGAAGCTAAACCAACCAATTATTGCACCACATATACCATAGCCACATTTCTCTACCATAACATACTAGATTAGATGTCCATTAAACAATAATATAGGAAACACTTTGTCAATAAGATAATACAAGAATTACTCGCTAATTTCATGATCACCCATAACCGTAACACACCATATCAACCACAAGAAAATGGGGCAAGCAAAGCACTGAATAAGATCATAAGCACTACTCTGATCAAGATGTGTGATGCAAAAAAGACCATATGGGACATTAAAATTCTTATGGTGCTCTAAGCATACTACACTACATATAAATGAGCCACTAAACACACTTCATTTGATCTCTTATATGGAATGGAGGCCAACATGCCCCTAAATTTCATGATCCATAACCTTCGCACAACACTAGCCTTAAGACTCACTGATGAGGAATCCATCAAACATTGCCTAGAAGAACTAGATAAACTAGATGAAGTAAGAGAACTACGACATACCATCTATGGATAGAAAGATGACAACAAAAAGTATGGCATGATTGAATCATTAGGTCTAAGCAATTTAAGGTCCATGATATGGTCTCAATCTATGATACTAAATTCAAAAAGCAAGGAAAACTAAAAGTCAGATGTTGGGCCCTTGTCAAATTCACCACATTCTTGAATCTAGAGAAATATAATTAAAAACACTATCTGGAAATTTATTATAATCCTTCATAAATGGAATGTGCCTTAAATACTATCATACCCCAATAAAGCAAAGTTGACTTGAGGGGAAGTCAACATTTTGAATGGGGGATGATGTTGGTAGGAAAGAGCAACAATTCAAACATCACCAAGCAGATCCTACCGCATCTTACTACAACAAAATTACAGATCATAAGACTCAAAAGATACCATCTAGGGTAGGGGTAGGATAGATGGGTCATGTCCCATCCCATAGATATATGTATAGGGAAAGATCATGAATAATAGAAGAAGAGGGAATTTTCTGTAACAAATATGTATGTATGAGATTATATGTAAAAGGTATATATAAAAAAGGAATATAGAGTATAGGGGAAGATATATATGATACATGTACAAATGATGTAAAAGGAGATGTAAGGAAATGCGAATGTCCTCTTTTAAGATAAATAATATAAGGATACCAAAATTCTATCTGCATTGTGTTGTTTGATTTTATACTATGGTAAGTAATCAATCTTCTACTCGACTCAAACCATTACTCTCTTTATATAACTGAGTCCAAGGTATAAACTACAACACTCAGATAGTACTTAGGGCTCAAAAATCTAGTATGTGTTTCCCCAATTTTCTTGCTCACAAGGAGTTACCTAAATATACATCCATCAAGTCAAAGAAACACTATGAGGTGATGAACCCCCCAAATTAAGAGTCATTTCCTATGTCAAATAAGATAAGAATAGTTTCCAAAGAAGAGATAAATAGTGAATCATTGCTTATGTTATAATATGTGAGAGCAAGAAGTGATTGTGTAAAATATTTCAAGGAGATATTAGCTAGTGTATTCTTTGATATTCATTTTTCAAGAGATGAGATATTGATGAAATAAAAAGAGGGGAATCAAGCCTGAAGACACAAGGAGAGGAGAACCAAGAACAAAAAATAAATGAAAAGGAAAGATAATCCCTAAATAAAAAAAAAGGATAAATAAGAAATACCTTTATCTCATACAAAAAGGTCATAAATAATGTAAGCTTCCTATGTTTGAAAAGACAACAAAGATGATAGCAAACATCTATTTATCTTCGAATATTATTGGAACAAAAATAACATTGATAATGGCTAAACTAAGTCATATGAATTTGTATGAACCCTCAAAGATGAAAAAAATATATGGTATATGAAGGAATATCCTAAACATGATAAAACATGGGAAGATCTAAGTACACTAGTTTAGAAAAAAAATTCGCTCTCTCTCTATATTAATAGAAAGTGTAACAAAAATGAGGGATATAATCCAAAAGAAAAATGAATTAGTGAAAGACTATTAGAAAAAAATTAATAAGCAAATAATGAATTGAATGGTTTAGACTAGGTTTGACCCCTTGCATAAGGGCAACATTAGCTATGAAGGTGTTCCCTAAATATATAGATAAATAATGAAAATATAACCTTTTTAATGTTTTTTTTTTAGTGTGCTTGTGCGTACAATAATGTGTAAACTAGATACAAATTAAGGTTATGTCAAGATATCTACATGCAAAGTAAATAAAATTTAAATCCAAGCTAAGCTACCTAAGGCCATCTCTAACCAACCAAGCCTTAATTAACAACCATTGATGAGCTTGAATGGATGCCACAATTGAATGCTATACAAAACTATGCTAAACTATGCAATCAAAACCAAGAAACTTGGAATCACTATGATATAATGTGGAAAAATTAAAAATAGAGGGTTAAGATGGATCTAAGTGAAGGATAATTGTTTTTATTTATGTTGGAAACTAGATTTTATAAGTGCTAGTGAAATTTGGGGGTGAGGAATAGACTGATAAAAGTCAAAAAGGCTTATGGGAAGGCTAGGTCTAAGGGCTACCTCATCTAGGCAATTGATAAGGACCTATAAATTATTAGTATAAATAGGGTTATTAGAAAACTAGGTAGCTAATCATACTTTCTAGGTCAACCTATTCACACTTGGACAAGGGCTATAGGTGGGCCTCTGCTCATCTACCTATGGTTCAACAATTGAATAATAACCAAGACATTTTGTTTCCACGTTCCACTTATTCAAAATATTTCTAGAAAAAATTATGTGAGTTTTTTCCAAATAAAAAAAGCTCATATTTTTTTTTCAAAAACATTTCTAATCATGAATAACAGATGGTTGTTACAATCTCTAAGTTTCATGAATTAACAATTTTTCCCGTAAGCATTTCTAATAATGAATCGGTATGATCTCCTAGCTTTATAAGGGATAAAATATTTCTAACAATTTGGAAAGCTATTGTGGAGTTGAAAATTGCTCAATTTTCCTAATGTTTTCTTTAATGAGGTCTTCCAATTGGCACCATTTTGATACATTTTGGCACTTCTAATCTAAGATGTCCTTTTTATGGGTAAATAGAGGCACACCACCATTTTTGGTATTCTATTCATGCTCAAAATACTTGATAATGGATACATTAATTTTTGGCCTCTAATGAAACAATGTTCTTATGGGAGATGAGACCAAATTTCTTGTTGAGTTTTCGTAGGTGTGACAAGATTTCAAATAAGAGTTTCTTTTTGCTTTTGGAAAGATCAAAATTTTGCTATTTTTGCTAAAACTCTACTGTGGATACTAATTATGTTCTTCATTCCAAATCTTTGGCGATCTCTAATGTTCTTATGTAGATTCAAGTTCAAACCAACAAAGTAGCATTCGAACTCTAGCATTTCTAGACTTTTCTAGATCAATGGGAGAATGTCCCTTGCACTATGGCTAGATTTCACCTTTGTCACCATCTCATATTAGATTCCTCGATAAGATCAGAGGCATAGCCACTCAAAGTTTTGACACTATTGACCACAAACCCATAAGAGAGCCACCACTTGACTCCCACCATCACCAATAAGATAGTAATTTGGATGAACCTTGCCTCCACCGTCACTAACAAGATAATAGTCTAGTTGGAACCCACCTCCACCTTAAACTTTCAACTACTAAAGTGAGTGGTATTTTCTTCTACATCATTCCTACACATCTTCTTAGCATCATGGTTGGGCTCCCCCATATTAAGGAAAGTTTTCTCAACTTGCACTCACTAGTTCTTTGCCTCGGTCTACTCAAAACCAAACCTAAGAGGATTCATAAGATGATGAAAACGATTCTAATGATGTTGGGGAGCCTGTGGACAATGACAAGGATTTTCCAATTAATGGATGAGATAACCTTGATGGACAAGAGGCCCCTCCTAATAATAATGTTGCCTTTGTGACTTAAGTGTTATTGCTTTCTATTTTTTATACTAAATTAACAATTTAACTATTATTTTCTTATGAAACAATAAACTTGTTCAATTATAATTTTAACACATATCTTAATTTTTTTCTTAGTTCTACTAATTTACCTTTAAAACTTCTGCACCACCCATTTTTTCACAATTTAAATATATACTTAACATATTTATTTTTATATATAATTTTTTTATGCTAAATTAACAATTTAATTATTATTTTCTTATGAAACAATAAACCACTTCAATTATAATTTTAACACGTATCTTTATTTTTTTCTTAATTCTACTAATTTACCTCCCATTTTTTCACAATTTAAACAAGTGCCACGTAGTGGCTAGTACTTGCCTTTATAGTATTTTAAATTTAATAAAAATAAATGTAAGTTTTGTTAATGTGAATAAAACTAAATGTTAATTTTGTTAATTATAGTATTAATATAATATTTAAAAATGTCACATTAATGTTAATTTTTATTAAAATTATATAAATAATTAACATTATAATGTAAATTGTATGATAATGCATGTTTATTTAATAGAATAAAAGGTATTATAAAGATATTATAAATATAATTTTTTTTTTCAAAAATGATAGAATAATATAATTAAAAGAAAAAAATGATAATTATATAAATATAAAATCTATCTAATAATTACGTTACATAATAATATGTATAATACACTATAAATTTATTATATTATATTAAATAAAATTTATTGATTGTATAATATAAATTTAAAAAAGAATTTTTTAAATTATTTTATATTAAATAAAATATAAATAAAATGAAATGATTATATAATATAAGTATATGAAAGAATTAAATAATTATTATTTAAACATAAAATTTATATAATAGTTTTGTGCAATAATGATGAAAGTTACATAAACAATGGTTGAATGTAGTTAATAGTTCTTAGTTCTCAAAACTAGGGTAAAATAATAGTTCATTTTCACTTTTCCTAAAAATCCTCCAATAACACACACTTCTTAGCCAATCATATTGATGAAAACTAATTTTTATATTTATAAATTAAATATTTTGTAAATTCACTTTACAAAATTGAATTTATTTAAAAAAAAAAAAGCAAATTATTGTATTTGATTGGTTGAAAGCTAACTTATTAATAACTAATTAACTAAGAAAAACAAAACTCATTGTAATAGTACTAATAATAATACTTAACATATTGAGTTTAATATATAATTTTTTCAGTTTAAAAAATATTAACCTAAATTCTTCATAAAAATAACTCTTGAAAATCACTCAGCTTAATTCTGAAATCAGAAACCTACACTTAGCGAGAAGAAAATCCCTCCACAAAATTCAAACTTCATACACAATCTTACGGTATGCGGCATACCACAGCAGCAAAGGCTCACACGTAATCGGTGAAAAAAATAATCAGACTTCAAGCCCTCGCGTGTATAAGCAGTCCCAAGATAAATATACCATTACTGATGAACACACAGGAACATTCATTACAGCAACTAGAAATTTTATAAAAAACTGTTGAGGTTTCGACAAAATGGCGGCGCAGATTCTGAAGTTATCGCCCTTGTTGAAGAATTGCAGAAAGAAAAATAATTTTCTTCATTCAATTCTGAGATGGAATAATAGTAGGTGTTTTGCCTCAAGATCAAGTGCGGAAGAGGCTGCAGAAACCATCTCGGAAGGGTTTCATAATGAAGTGAAGTCCGTGCTAAGGAGGACCGAGGTGTCCGGTCTTTATGGATTTGATGTACTCAAGTCTGCCAAGGGTTTTCAGACATTTGTTCAGGAGGCCATAGAAAGGTAGGTGACGTGCCTGTTTTGAATTCTTTTATTCCAGTTTATTCGCAGTGCACCAATTTGCAATAGTCTTCTGCATTGGACTGCATATTGGTGGCTTAATGTCGGCGTTTGCATGCTGTAAAATGAATTAGCCTGGTTTTAATTTTAAGTGTGACAAGATCAAACAATCCACATTAAGGAGCTAGTAATGCAGCAGTAGGGAATGTCGGGATGCTATTCGGAGAACGGAGAAGGTTGTAGGATGGAGTTTTAGCTGGTCCATGGAAACTAATCTTTCTATTCTTATTTTGGTTAATTTTGTAGCCGAACTACTGTATCTTTTGTCTTGAGATGCTGCAAACATATTATTTAAATATTTGCAGCCATTTTTCTTTTCATATAGCGAGGATTTTATATGGTTTCTTACCTGCGTAAATATAACCGAAATCATAGCAAATTATTATGGGCCTGATCTTAAAGTACCTTTTGAAATATTAAAACAATGAATATATCTTTGTGCATCCATTAAGGACTATGCTTGGCAAAATAAAGATAGAGATTTCCCTGAATATCAAGCCTAACTACTGGTAAAACAATAAACAACATGGTTTAAATTCAGGAAAACAATGCATAATACCAACTGTCATAACTGTGACATTTTGAACCATTAACCACTCAACAAACAAACTATTAGGTATGATTCGAAATAGATTGGTCATAATCATCTGTAATCGCTGGAATTCATTTGTAATTCAGTTGTATGGTGTGTATAATCAAACGGACACCCAAACATGACCCAAACACTTATACGCACTTTGAAAGACAAAGACTCAAACATAAGGCTAGATTGATGCAGGCAGGATAACAGGGTTGGAGAAAATGAAGAAGGCTCGGAGGATGTTTGGACCATTTGAGAAAACAAGCGTAGAAGTTGAATTTTTTGCCCCTTGTAACAATCTCGGTTCGGCTAATTTGATATCAGGCAAATATGCCATGCAGCTTTGGCCACTGCAAATTTTGCCCAAGAAACAGCAGAGAGTAAGTCCAACAACTCAGAACAGAAGGCATGGGATTTCACATTCCAGTTGTTGTGATGAAATGTCAATTAGGTTCTTCTGTGTTGATCTATTCTAATTATCCAGGATATGCATAAATATGCCATCGGGCTCTTGCATTGGCTTTTCCAGCCGAGCGTAGGATATGTATAAAGGTAAATTGAGTAAGTATCGTAAAATGATGTCATAGTTCCACAATGTTCTTGGAGGTTACAACGTGAGCAATTTGCTTGTAATCTTAATGTTTCAGTTAACATAAAGAGACACAACTGCAAATTGTTGGAACTTTCCCACCTTGGGTTTCTTGTTGTTCCCCTCTTGTTGCATGATACTGTTTTATGTTGTATACGTTATCATTTTGTTTCATATACAATTACTATATTCATTCCCAACACTTTAATGAGCATTTGGATTCTATGTTTAAGCTCATTTTAAGTGCAGTTCTTAATTTAGTAAATTTACAGTAACATTTATAAGTGAAGTCAGTTATGACAATGTTATAATCTGTATTGGTAATTTATGGAATAGTAAATTATCATAATACCTATGTTACCAATTCCTGTTCTAGTTTGGGGTTTGGATTTGGTGGTTTGCAGATTTTTTTTTTATGGGCTTTGTATTGCTGGGTTCGGCTATAATTTGCACAAAATATACAAAAACTAAATCAGAACTGAAAACAAAGCTGATAATTGATAATTCAATGTTGATTGCCAAATGTTTTTGATTAATTAAATAGGGAAAAGGGTCCCGGTACCTTACATAAGAACAAAGATCAAAGACAGTCCCTTAAGCAGAAAACAGGACAGAAAGAAACAACAGTAACCATAATGGAGAACCATTGGCTGGCAAAAGGGCACCAGACCAGAAAAGTACCAATAGACAAAAGGAGAAATTTACACCCCATGATGGGCCATAAGGTCTCTCCAATCCTTACACATGGCCTTCAATTTATCCTCCCATGAAGCAGTTGTAGTATCCACCTGCATATCAATCTTTTTCATTTTAGCACTAGTTTTATCTTCTTGCACCTGTTTGCATTTTTTGAGCTCTATCTGCAAAAATACAATACCAGTAGTGTTAGTTTTAGGATCAGAATTGAAATAAGCAGAAAAGATGCAAAACATGAGACAAAGAACACAACAAGACCCTGGGAAAACCCTCCTATTCGAGGGAGAAAAACCCAGCAAGAAATGATCTCTCTTATATATAGAACGAATAAGAGCAGAAATCTGCTTTACAATCAGACCCTTCTCAAGGGTGAACTTGATACAATAAATGATGAGAATCTCTTCTTGATACAACTGAATATATAACTCCTTGCAATCTGATCTGCTTTTAAAGATGGCGATCTGCTGCTAAAATGCGAACTTCTTCTTGAAGTGTGAATTGAAATAAGAATGAATTGATGGATTGAATGAATGAACTTCACCTTGTATATATACAAAGTAAGGTGACTTTTCATCTAGGTCGGCCTCCAATAGAAATAGAAAATATAAAATATTTATTGTTCATCAAAAGGCCGACCTGCCTTCAGCAACATTTATTATTTTAAATTGAGAGAAAAATATCTCCTACCACTATAAACATCAACACTCCCTCTTAGCTAGGGAGGTATTTTTCTTGTAATCCTCATCATGACATCCATAATGGCTACACCCAATTGTGGAAAACCACATCTCAGTCTCAGAGATGTACAAGAATCCATCACAGAGTCTCTCAACGTGATGTCGTCATGGAGTCTCTCAACATGACGTCCACCATGCCTACTCCTATGTGTGGAAAGAAACACACTTACAAGTGTCCATCATGGAGTCTCTCAACGTGATGTCGTCATGGAGTCTCTCAACGTGATATCGTCATGGAGTCTCTCAACATGACGTCCACCATGGCTACTCCCATGTGTGGAAAAACACAAGTACAAAGGGTTCATCATGGAGTCTCTCAACATGATGTAGTCATGGAGTCTCTCAACATGACGTCTCATCTCAGTCTTAGAGATGAACAAGGGCTTGCGCCTCTTATTTCTCCGTCTCAGAGAAATATACGCTACAAAGGCTTTCACCTCATTTCTCCGTCTTAGAGAATATACACTACAAGGGCTTTCACCTCATATTTCTCCGTCTCAGAGAAATATACACTACAACAAATCTTCATGATGAAGCTCCAAGTACTTGCATCAATCTTTTGGCCTCCTCGTTCAGGATTGCTTACAATGCTTGCCTTAGAGAAATGGTTTCTAGCACACACCTCCGACACTACTGACTTGCAAGAGTTCAGGACTGTCATTCTCAACCTCATCCCAGATCACCCTATTCTGAATAGATTTACCGAGCTACCAATGTTAAATCTAGATTAACTGTCTTGTGCAATTCTGTTCTTTATAGCTGAAGAGTTCTTCCAAGAACTTTATCACTTGGCCTTGCAACATTGCAACCTTCACATCTTCTTAGTGAGTCACAAAACTCCCTCTTGATCCCTACCTCAAAGATTGCTAAGAAATCCTCTGGAAGTGAACTCCCCTTCATTGACTGATCTCAAAACCTTAATCCTTTTCCCAGACATGCTCTCAACTTGAGCCTTGAATCCCCGGAATTTAACTCCCTCTGAATGTCATTTCCTCCTCTTCAAAGTATTTGCATCGGTTCTTCGTTGTTTAGTGTCTTCATCTTTCTCAATCTTCTTTGCTGATGCAAACTCTCCATCCAAGGCTGACCCAACCTTGTGCCCTCGAGAGATGTCTATAGTTATGTGTCACCAACTTAGTCTCATGGTTGCAAGCTAAGACTTCATGTTTGTTCATGACTTCCTCATAGGATGCATCAAGCTCTTTCTCCCTTGAATTCCTTAAGCAATCTCAGATAATTAATTCATCATTCATTTGTTTCTCGATCCAACCTGCATTTTAAAGAGATTAATAATAGTTCATAAAATCAAACTACAAATGAAGCACGTAGCAAATATCATTAGATAGATCAATTAAAGAATACTAGAACTTATCTTTGTTGATTATGATATAGCTTTCTTTCATCTTTACTGCTATTGGAAATGCTAATCACAGCACAACAAAAAGACAATCTGCTCAACATAGATTTCTTAGACACATTATGCAGCATATTCAATATAGAACCAAGCCTCTCAATGAATCAAGGCTCCATCACAGTCCATGCACATAGAGAATGGTATCGATGTGACCAACCAATCACGACTGAAATTGCAGTTCTCCTTTCATGTCAAAGTCATACTTAGAAACTAGCATGAAACAACTTGCAATGAATGAATGGTATCTCCAAAGGATTTTATGCCAACGATCACCACTCAAAAGAAACCATGACCTCTACTAATCACACGATCCAAATAATCGATGTTAGATCTGCACAACTCAGCAAACTGAATTTCAGCCCAGAAGAAGGTGATTTCAAAGATACAAACATAAAATACTTATCTCTTTATTACAAATGTCCAGATAGTGATGCCTTTCAGATTTTGATCTCCATATTTGAAAGCTCCTACAACAGTTCTTCTATCCCGAACCCACAACGTTTTCACCCTCACAGGGCAAAATTCTGCTAGTTTTCCATAGATGACTTCTCATAATGCAGATGTCTTCCTGGGATTAAATTACACTGTAACTTCTGAAATAAATATGCTAACAGTAGATTGAGTCTTCCCCAAGAATCAGCGATGCCTCCCTTGATCAGTTCGCAACTCCTGAGAGATTCCTTTATACTGTGGAATAATACTGTGATGTTCCTCATACAAATTCCACACCAAAATAACAAACAATAATCTCAGAACTGATATTAATAATGCAATATAGATTAGGCACAGCAGTACTATGATCTCAGATCGAGAATAATTACTGAATATTCCAAGTCAATAGATCATGATCTCAGATTTAATGGTAACCATTGATATGATGTAAGAGACCAGGTGTCTCTCAACCCTGGCTGGTATTGGCAACTGCAAGTTTTGTTTGTTTTTGTTGTTTTTTGACTTTTTTTGTGGTTTTTGCAATAAGAGGAAATGGTTCGATTTTGCATACAATGCTTCTAAAAAAATTATAATAAATTCAGATTGCAATTTTGAAGTAAATGAACTCATAAATTGATGCCAGAAGGTTCTATTTATCTCGTACAATGCTTACAATAATAAATCTATGATATGTGTGCAAGAAGGCAAGCATGCATGGAAATAGGCGACTTATTAAATAAGTAGGAGCCTGGTATTTATTTGCAGCGATTTGATAACCAGTTGTAGCATTAAATGTGCACAATGAACAATGATTTCCAGCTCCAAACTGATCACAAAGCCACCAAGAAATGATGCGACTTCAATAGAAGTGAAGATACAACAAAAGGAAAGGCATTATTAACTCAGATCCACACGCCTTTATGAAGAATCTGGTTCAAGCTTGCAGCCGCCTGTAAGTGACTACAATCTGTACGACTAGACTTAGATATTCAATTCTCCCTACCAAAAATGAATGTTGATGCCTTAAGGATCTTAGCTGCTCCCAACCATGAAGAAATTTGCTCAAGAACAAAGGCGATTTAGCCTTGAATGAATTCGCACCCTTGCTGGGATAGTACGGCCTGGTGAATGTGCTGTTGATACGCCTTGGGAATTGTGCCAGCCACTTAAATTCACAATAGATTTTGCTTTCAAACCTTGACTGTATTTTCTTCTCTGTAAGCACAAATTTAACCTCTGAATGAAGTCACCCTGATGGACAAGCTTCAACTGGTATTGCACAGTTTCAGTATGTTTGATTCTGAAGAAGGAACGCTCTCCAAAATCCAATGATTTGCAGAAACCCTTGTTTCATGTAATGTCCCCATTTTTGCAAGCATCAGAGTTCGTAAGGATTAGCCTATCATTTGACCTTCGTAGGCTAATAGTTATGGATAGAGGGTCTTCTGTGGCAATTACCGGTGATTTAGAGACATTCTTCTTCAGCTGGATTCAGGTTTTGGCCTTTGCATAGGTTATTTGACTCAGATTGGCACACTTACTATTTATAGTAAGTTACTATTTAGGGTTTCTATTTTTAGACAGGCATCCAATCACATGGAGAATAGGGAGAGTTGACTCCTGGCTCAGACGGATTAGCAATCAGACAACTACATCAAGAGATATTAAAGTTTAAGTGACTTAAGTGATTTATTTAATATTTTAATATTATTATAAAGTTATAAAGTAACTCTATAATAATAAAGTCACTTTAATATAATAAAGTGCGTTAAGTGAATAATTTAATGTGGAAATAAATCTTTTATCCCACATTGGCTAGGAAGGTGTTTGAGCTCTCCTAAGGAAAAAATAAAAAGACAGGTAAGAGCTCATTCTCAACATCCAGTTGATGAATATTGTTTTGGTTGATTTTATTTGTGGAGCTTAGGGCTACTGCAGATTTCTTCTTTGATCATAGGAAATGAAAACGTCCTATTGATAGCATAACTGAGGGAGTGAAATATCTCTTGAAGGGTTGCTTTTTGAGGAGAGGATAATTTAGTCCTTTCACTTGTGCTCACAATTTGTGGCCAAGGGCCAAATTTATTTGCAGATTATAAAAGCATTGAAGATTCATTGTGGAATATATTTATTGCTGTCTGCTATAGTAAATGCTACAGTGCACGGGAATAGTATTTGCTACAGTATTGTGCAGATTTGAAGAGATTACCTCAAGGGAATTCAAGGGTTTGTGAAGAATTCCATTTGAGAACAGACCTATATCTACTAGCAGATTTAAAAGACATTAAAGAAACATTAAAGATTATATTTGTTGCTGGCTGTATCTTTATTCCAGTGGCACATGGGCTTTTATCTGAGATTGGTTTGAAGGTTTCTCACAAGGGTTTGAAGACGTTTTTTTGCCTATGCAAGTTAACAGCTGTTGTAAAAGGGTTGTTGCTGTTGGTACAATGCATATTTGATGCACGTGGTCCTTATGCAAGGGCAAAATCACTACCTACAGGCCGTACTGAATCTGCTGCACTGAGATGTGTAGGTTTGAGGCTGAAACGTCTAAGGCATTGACTCCATTCCTTCACCAATAGGGGGCTGCCAGGTGGTTGCACTCTTAGGACAATTGAATTAAGGTGGAGAAGGTTTCTACTTGACCTAGACATTGGAATCAAGGCTGATTATTGCTGCTGGTAATCTGTATCAGAATTACCAAGTTTCAACTACAGCTATCCAGGTATGATGATAATAAATGTACAGGCATTAGATGTTGCTAAGTATTGAATGTTTGTAATAGCGAGTTTGCAATCTATTAGTAATAAAAATCTTAAAAGCTTGCTACAACATTTAGCATACATTGCAAAGATATCGTTATTCCCTTGTGCATTTATATTTGTTATTTCTTGCTTTGCCTGGCAATAATATTATTATTTATAATTAAAACCCCAAGTCAATAAGATACATAAGGCAGAAAATTTGTGTTCTCAAGAATTCGGCTTGAGAGGGTTCTCACATTTCACAAACCCCAATGTTCTCAGAGAGATAAAGACAAATTAGAATGATCATCAATAATGAGTTCGATTTGTCTTTGGTGAAATAAATACTCTCTTCACAAGTTCGACCCTCCAAAAAAGCAACTTAAAATGCATTTAATATTATTTAATTCGCCCTTTTCAACTTAGGCTCATTAATTAATAAATGGCGTCCCTTTTTAAATGAGTAATAAATACTCATTTAATAATAATATCTCCCTTATATTATAAAGTTATAAAATACTTTATAATAAGCCATTTAATTAATTAATATTTCCTTTAATTGACTTTATAATATAAAGTCATAATAATAATTATTAAATGCTCCATTATTTTTCATTTGTTCAACAAACTGTCAAATTGGGTCGAAACTAAGATTGCCAATTGAGCCAGGTGCCCTGCCAGAAATAGTAACCCCTGTTTGCCTGACTTACTATAAATAGTAAGTGCCTGAAAATCGCTTTGTGAGTCTCTGCCAAGGCCCAAACCTGAATCAACTGATGGAGTAAAGTCCCACCTCTAATCACATCCGTTAGCCTACGAGGGTCAAATGATAGGCTAATCCTTACGATGGAGTGAGTCTCTGCCAAGGCCCAAACCTGAACTGATGGAGTAAAGTCCCACCTCTAATCACATCCGTTAGCCTATGAGGCTCAAATGATAGGCTAATCCTTACGAACTCTGATGCTCACGAAAATGGGGACATAACATATGAAGCAGTCACAAATATAATCCCAATTCAAACACAACAATATGGAATAATCACACAACTTATAAATAGTCAACCTCAGATGAATGCATAGTCGCAATGAAATATAGCACCTGGATAAGTGTACAGTTCTGAAAGATATCAATCATTTCGATGCATTCATAGGAAGAGAACAAAATTCTATGCCAATAGTCACCTGCGTCTTGAATGTCGGGAGCCTTTAGTATGTCCCTGTGTGTAATACAAATTGAGGGAATTTGCTTGCTATGAGTAGTCCTGACAATGAGCATGCAACAATGTGTTCATGCGATGTCATAGAATCACTGCTTGATAACCTTACTTGAAATGGGGTGAAGACCACTTAGAAACCACCCATTGTGCTCGCATATTGGAAGATGGCTCCTGGCAATTTTGTGAGAAGTGTCGCTGTTGCCTACTAGAAGATACCCTTAGGAAAGGAGTGATGCCGCCGATTCTTCTGGATACTCCAATTGACTTTAACTTTCAACGCTTGATTTCCTTCCATCGCAAATACTGACTGGAGTCATTGAGAAGTGATTGTAATTCTTGTGAGACAAGAAACCATGCAAATGTATACTGACAATGATTCTCATCTGGCCGATATCTCCAAACAATATTTGCTCCTTCAGAAATTATGAGCCTCCACATATAAATTCGGTCGCTTTAGAAATAAAATATGAGAAATAACCCCTTCACTCTGGTGGCGCTAAAGACTTGGTGCGATTCCAATCAATGTATTTGTCTGCATATTACACCTAGTGATTAGAACCTTGTTTGTCTTATTCCTTGCCCAGTGTACAACCCACAAACTCCTCCATGGCGATTGCCTTTGTAAATTACTTGTCTTTATGACATCAGAGATAGCAGCTGTCATTATTTTTACTACCAGCTCATTAACCAGACCCTCTTCATGTCTTGAATTGGCTAATTCCAGATCCACTTCACTTCATGCTTACTGCAGTTCCTATACAGGCTTGATCTCTATCCTGGGAGTTTAATCGATTAGAACCTTGCTACTAGATAACGCTGAAGTGCTAGGTAAAGTTTCTGATCAAATCTTCCCCTAAACCCGCTTTGATACCATGTTAGTTTTAGGATCAGAAATGAAATAAGCAGAAAAGATGCAACACATGAGACAAAGAACACAAGAAGATACCCTGGGAAAACCCTCCTACTTGAGGGAAAAAAACCTAGCAAGAAATGATCTCTTTTATATATAGAACAAATAAGAGCAGAAATCTGCTTTACAATCAAACCCTTTTCAAGGGCGAACTTGATACAATAAATGATGAGAATCTCTTCTTGATACAACTGAATATATAACTCCTTGCAATCTAATCTACTTCTAAAGATGGCGATCTGCTGCTAAAATGCAAACTTCTTCTTGAAGTGCGAATTGAAATAAGAATGAATTGATGAATTGAAGGAATGAACTTCACCTTGTATATATACAAAGTAAGGTGACTTTTCATCTAGGTTGGCCTCCAATAGAAATAGAAAATATAAAATATTTATTGTTCATCAAAAGGCCGACTTGCCTTGAGCAACATTTATTATTTTAAATTGAGAGAAAAATATCTCCCGCCACTATAAACATCAACAAGTAGCAACATGTCTCATCATATCATCACTAACATTCACAATATCATTCAAAGCCTTTTCAATCCTTTGCAACTTGTTTTGGAAAATGTTTATCTTGTCATTCATCTCTATCCACTTTTCATTGCAAACCTCACAATTGTGAATCTTATCAGTGTAGATTTTTAATGATTAGATAAATGCACAAAAAATTAATTCAAAATTAGACACAAAGACATAGCAGATACCCTGGGAAAACCCTCCTCTTGAGGGAGAAAAACCCAACAATAATATATCACCTATATATTGAATTGTAACAAAATGATATTCTTACAAGAGGCCGATATATAGGCCCAGAATTATGCACCAAAGAGTTATGCAACACAAAACTATAAAGCTGATAGAACTCAGCCTCCAACAATATGCTCTCCTACAAAATTCGCTCTTCTAGACAATTCGCACTTAGACTTCAATGACTAATATTGAACTGAACTTGAACTTGATGATGTACAATGAGAATACCATTGAGTATATATACAAGCAAGAGGAGAGGATGTGTCTTTTCCAAGCACCAAGTCAGCCACCATCAAGAAGACGACTTTTAGAAATTCGCGCCTCTTGAAACAATGTCGGCCTTGTTAGAATAATGTGCCTCTTCATTAATAAATTCTTTTGTTAACAAAATAGATGTGTCTTAAGGAGTTGTGCCTCTTGAGTATCAATAAATTAAATAGCTTGGAGCTATTATTTAATTTATCACCAATAAGATCGCTGGAAGATTACTTCAGACGTTGCATGTTACTTCAACACTCCTCAGCGAGGGAGTAAACTTCCAGCTGCACAGGACATATCACCTCAACGTGATGTCTATCACTATGGCGACAACCATAAGTGAAAAGAAGAATATCACCTCATCGTGATATTAGATATCGCCTCAACATGATATCAACCATAATGGCTACAACCATACTATGGTGTGTACAAATGTTCATCACTTGCGTGATGTTGTCACCTCAACATGACTTTCACCACGGCTCTCCCAGAGGGTGAAACACAATATACTCTGCCTTTGTTGTACTCAATGCTACAGATGACTGCTTCCTGTTGCACTAGGATATCATAGCTAAACCCAAACTGAAGCAACAACCAGAGGTGCTCTTCCGATCTGTGACACATCCTGCCCAATCAGAATCAGTATAACCATGTAACTCCAAGTCTGCATCTGAAGAATACCTCAACCCATATCCAATTGTGCCATGCAAGTATCTCAGAATATGTTTAGCTGCAACAAGATGTATCTGTCTCGGCTCACACATGAACTAGCTAAGTGCACTCACTGCATAACAAATGTCAGGTCTAGTGTTAACTAGATACATCAAGGATCCAATCAGCTGTTTGTACAATGTAGGATCCACTAAGTCTGAACTAGCTGCAGCCTCCTTCAATTTATGTAGGTTAGTCTCCATGGGAGTAGACATGGATTTGCAATCCATCATACCAAATCTCTTAAGTATATCAATGGTGTACTTCCCTTGACTTAGAATCATCTCATCCGGTTTCTGCCAGAATTCTAAGCCAAGGAAGTAATGCATGAGCCCAAGGTCCTTCATCTCAAATTCAGAAATCAACTCCTTACACTCAAGAATCAGGTTATCTTCTCCAGTAAGAATCAAATCATCAACATATAAAACCAAAATTAATGCTTCACCATTGATTACCTTGAAATAAAGATCTGAGTCAGCATCATTTTTCAAGAAGCCCAAACTTGACAGTTACCGATCAATCCTTTCATACCATGCACAAGGAGCCTGCTTAAGACCATGCAAGGCCTTCTTCAGCTTGCAAACATGTGACTCCTTCCCATGAACCTCAAATCCATCAGGTTGCTCTATATAAACTTCTTCCTCAATCACTCCATTGAGAAAAGCTGTCTTCACGTCCATGTGGTGAATCTTCCATCCTCTAGATGTAGCAATAGCAATGATGGTTCTGACAGAAGTATAGCGAGAAACAGGAGCAAAAGTTTCTTCATAATCAACTCCCTCTTTCTGAGAAAACCCACGAGCCACAAATCTTGCTTTGTATTTTTCAATGCTCCCATCTGCAACATTCTTGATCTTGAAGAGCCATTTAGACGATACCACAAACTTGCCCTCGGGTCTAGGAACAATGTCCCAAACATCATTCTTAAGAATTGACTGATACTCCTCTGCCATAGCATCTCTTCAAACCTGATGACTAGATGCTTCCTCAACATAGGTAGGCTCGGATTCTATAATCTGACTCATTAAGGCAACATAACTGGAGGACTTATGTGGCCTTTTACTTTCTTTGAATGTGCCTCTAGAAGTTGCAAAACTTTTAGCCTCTTGCATAGTATGCCTAACCCATAGAGGTCTCGTTCTCCCAATAACAATGTCAGTAGGCCCATCAGTAGGTTCCAAGGGTTCAACAAGATCAATATCTTCTTTTGGTTCTGAAGTCTCCCTTTGAATCTTAGGAGTATGGTCAACTTCCATATCCTGAGGAGACTCTTCATTATTGATCTCCATATGAATGCCCCTGGATCTCCTGAATGCAACATCTTCCTCGAATGTGACATCCCTACTAATCTCGATCAACTTCTGTCCTGGAATGTATATTTTGTAGGCTTTTGATGTCTCACTGTAGCCCACAAATATTCCCTTCTTGCCAGAAGGCTCCAACTTAGTTCTCTTTTCCTTTGGAACATGAACATAGACAAGACATCCAAAGATCCTCAAATGATTGACTTCAGACTTCTTCCTTGTAAAGGCTTCTCCCATAGTCATATTCTCCAAGACCTTATGAGGACTTCTGTTCTGTACATATACAGTCATCTTGGAAGCTTTTGCCCATAAGAAGGTTTGCAAATCTTGATCATGGATCATGGACTTTGCTGCTTCCATGATCGTCCTGTTCTTTCTTTCCGCAACACCATTCTGTTGAGGATTATAGGGGACACAAAACTCCCTCTTAATCCCTGCATCAATACAAAAATTCCGAAAACTGCCAGAGGTGTATTCTCCACCATTATCAAATCTGAGGACCTTAATTCTTTTACTAGAAAGATTTTCTACCAAGGTTTTAAATTCCTTAAACCTATGTAACACTTCCTCAGACTCTTTAGTTTTCAAAAAATAAGTCCAAGTCTTTCTAGAGTGGTCATCAATAAAAAGAACATAATACAAGAATCCACTCGAAGACGGAACAGACATAGGACCACATAAATCGGAATGAATAAGGTCTAAAATGCACTTAGATCTATTTTCTCTACTATGAAAAGGGGCTTTTATATTCTTACCCAAAGCGCAACCCTTGCAAGTACCTTCGTGCTCCTAGTTGAACTTAGGAAGGCCTGACACTATCTTCTCCATGATAGGTAAGGCTTAGAAGTGTAGATGAGCCAATCTTCGATGCCAAAGATCACATAGACTTGAAGAATCATGAACCAAAGCTTGTAGAGGACGTGTGCAGACCCTGTAAAGGCTTTCATGTCTAACTCCAATTACTTGAGCATCCTTGAAGCTAAAGTTCTCCATCCACGCTAGAACTTTGCCTTCGGAGAAGGCAACTTGATATCCCTTATCTTCTACGGCTGAAATTGAAATGAGATTGTGCTTGATTCCAGGAACATAAAGAATATTACTCAACTGAAGTGTGATGCCGGAATCCAAATGAAGTGTAGAGGTCCCAATTCCTTTCACGGAGTAGCTAGCATCATCTCCAATGATGACTTGTTCGGAAGACTCCTTCTCCACCAAACTTGATAAGTGCTCCTTAAAACCAGTGATGTGTCGTGAAGCACCACTGTCGATTAGCCAAGTGTTGGTGTCGGAAGGTACATTGCTTGACAATGTCGAGTAGAACAAATATTCACTTGAATCCTTTTGTGGAGAAGCATCATCAATATCAACAACGGTGGCTTGTTGCTTAGGTCTAGTTGGACAATGCTTAGCAAAGTGCCCAAACTTATCACACCTAAAGCATTGAATCTTGGACATGTCTCTCTTCTTCTTGAAGGGAGGTGCATCATCATTTCCCTTATATCGATTCCTCTTGAAGAATCCTTTCCCTCCATCTTTTCCTTTCTTCTTTGAAGCATGGGAGGCGAGAACATGATGTCTTCATTCTTTGAACTTTGACCAACGCCTCTTGCCACCAACCTTGATTCTTCTTGAATGCAATCTGATCTTAGACGATCAAACTTAGGCAATTTTGATCTTGCACTGATTCGTTGAATGTAAGATTCCCAAGACAAAGGTAGACCATTGAGAGTGAGCATAGTCAAGTCTTTGTCATCAACCATATGCCCTATTGCCGAGAGCTAATCTCTCAAATCTGAAATCCTCATGAAGTATGCAATCACTGATTCACCTTTTGCCATCTTCATATGATGTAGTTGTTGCTTCAGTGCAAGTGCTCAGCTGGTATTGTTGATTTCATACATATCTTCCAATGTTTTGAACATATCTCTTGCTGTCTTCAACTTAGAGACGATTGGAACAATATGATCCTTAACAGAATCAACCAATATCTTCATTGCCTTAATATATGTCTTCACCCACTGCAACTTCTCTTCTTCCTCCTCAGGTTCAGGAACAGTAGACTCCACAAACTTACCCAAGTCATTTTCACGCAGGGTAAGCATGATCCTAAATCTCCATGATGTGAAGTTTGATGCTCCCTCGAGTCTATCCTCAATGTTCAAACCGTTCACCATCTTGACTAAGTAGGAAATGAACAAAGAAGTATGAAGGAGAGAATGGGGTATTGCTGTATAAAAACAAATCTGATCACAATCCTCTCAAACCCGCTTTGATACCATGTAGATTTTTAATTATCAGATAAATGCACAGAAAATTAATTCAAAATCAGACACAAAGACACAGCAGATACCCTGGGAAAACCTTCCTCTTGAGGGAGAAAAACCCAGCAACAATATATCACTTACATATTGAATTGTCACAAAATGATCTTCTTACAAGAGGCCGATATACAGGCCCAAAATTATGCACCAAAGAGTTATGCAACACAAAACTATAAAGCTGATAGAACTCAGCCTCCAACAATATGCTCTCCTACAGAATTCGCTCTTCTAGACAATTCGCACTTAGACTTCAATGACTAATATTGAACTGAACTTGAACTTGATGATGTACAATGAGAATAACATTGAGTATATATACAAGCAAGAGGAGAGGATGTGTCTTTTCTAAGCACCAAGTCGGCCACCATCAAGAAGACGACTTTTAGAAATTCGCGCCTCTTGAAACAATGTCGGCCTTGTTAGAATAATGTGCCTCTTCATTAATAAATTCTTTTGTTAACAAAATAGATGTGTCTTAAGGAGTCGTGCCTCTTGAGTCTCAATAAATTAAATAGCTTGGAGCTATTATTTAATTTATCACCAATAAGAAGATCGCTGGAAGATTACTTCAGATGCTGCATGTAACATCAACAATCAGTAGTATCTTCAAACTTTCTCATCCTATTGTGGAAACTATTCAATCAGTCATCCATCTCAACCAATTTTTCATTACAATAATTGCAGCTGTGAACTTTATCCATACTGTTGTCCTCATTAATTTCATACAGATTGATAAACATCCTCATTTTCCTCATTAATAGGGGAATCATACATTAGATCCGCAGAGTCTGCATGGGGGTTTCAAGCTACAACTCTTCCTTGATAGAGTCATCTTTAGTGCTTTTGGAGTTATGTGAGTCAGATTCAATCTCTTCAACATTAATATCAGCCATTTGATCATCATCCTTAGTAACAGGATTCCTCCCACCACTAACAACATTGGAATGAAATGTTTTTGTGAGTCTGGTAGACCTTCTCCTTCCCCCAACGATCTTTGAATGACTGTCCTTCAAATTTTGATCCTGCTTTTCGGAGCAGTCTTGAGGAACAAGGGCTGCACCAATGTCTAAATCAGCAGCAACAGATTTAATTTTAATGGTTTATAGAGGCACACCTTTGACCATAGAAGGGGACCCAATAACATCCTCTTTCATGGAAAGCAGAACTTGTTCAGGGGTATTCGAGGCCATAATGCTCCTTTTACTTTTACTGGTCTTAAGAGTTTGAGCAGGAGTACTAAAGATAGGATCAGCATTATCAATGTCATCAGTAGGGACGAGAGAGCTTCTCTTCTTTCCCTTACCTCTAGGATTAGGAACTGGAGGTATAGCAGGAAATTCATTAAAAATATGCAAGTCATTTTTGTAAAATCAGATTTGAATACTACAGATTGTTTTTTGATGCAAAGTGACATTTTAATCTTAGTAAACAATAGAGGGGAGAAACTAATGAACTTAAAGGAACAGTAGTGATGTAGTACGTACACGTAACTAGCAAGATGAGATTCCCAATCTTCTTACGGCATATAATTTGACGAAGGATAAATGCCATTACTACAAGAAGTCATACCTTGTCTCTTCTCCTTGTAGATAGGTTGGTTCCTTAGCCTTAACTTGCCAATGGCTTCGATTAGGGTGCAATGTGATCTCAACCAAGTGGATATAAGCTCCTGTCCACCCCATCCAAGTGGATGTAATTTCCTATCCACCCCATCGAAGTGGATTCTATGGCCTGCCAAGAGATGTCAATTATGCCAACATATCGTGCACAAGGTAAAACCTAATAACCCTTGACCATAAGGAGGTTTTTCTATCTCTACTAATTTGGGTAACCATTTCCCAAAACAGGGAATGTTAAGGATTTGACAATGGGGAGTAACCCAAATTCTTAAATTGCCTATTCTTCTTTAGAACTCCCTTTTCCCTGCAGTCCATAGGATGATTAGGTTTTAGAATATGGCATCCATTGCCTGCATGCCATTGGCTCTATGGCCTGCATACACTAGCGGAAACCATTTAAGCCTCTAAAGTAGCACTTGGCATTGATCTTGGGATTGTGTTGATTTAATCGTGTACTTTTCTTAACTGTATAAGTATTTGCAAGTCTTTTTTGTTTATCTAACATAACATTATAGATTAATTACAGGAGTTAGTTACTAGCTTTGATTTCAGATTTTAAAGAACTTCGAGGTATTTGAGATAATGGTGAACAATTGCTATTCCATGTTGCAAATAAATTCAATTTTGTCTTGATAACCTTGGCACAGATAAAATTGATTTTATGTACTTTCTTGTCTAAATTACTAGGGGTTGTGTGCCATGGAGAAGTGACTCTAAACTTGACTGAGATTTTAAATTACCCGTGATTTATGTCAGATCAGAGGAATTGATAGCCTGCATCAAAGATCTTCCCCCATCTGCAGAAACAATTCATGCTATGGATGAGATCTCAGATACGGTAGGATTCAGTATGGAGTCTTAGTAATCATAGTGCTTAATTCTATTCTTTGTTTTGGCATCTGAAGGAATAAGTTGTGGCATACTAGATTTTTAACACAAGGTATTGATCATTTTTTGGGATTGTTCTGTTTTTTCAGGCGATTCAGTTTTTTTAAGAGTGTTTAGTAGTAATTGTAGTTGATGTAGTATGATAGTTATTTTATGTTTATCATAGTTTATTTCTTATGGTTGGTACACATGAATAGGTTTTGGCTGTATGGCTTCTTAGCAGTTACATCATACATTTAAGTTCGTTGTTTATTACAGATATGCACAGTTGTAGATTCTGCAGAACTCTGCAGAAACACACATCCTGACAAGTATGTTGTCAAAAACTATCTGCTGGTTGTTTGTTCAAATGGTTTAAATTCGCTACACCTCAAAATATTGATACTAATGTGCATGTAATATATATTTTTTTTGAATGTTGTCTTTTAACAGGGACTATGTGGAAGAGGCAAATAAGGCATCTATGAAGTTATATGAATACTTGCATGTAAGGAAAGTGAAATTTATTTGTTTTGGTATCTGTGTCAATCTATATGAGGTTGGAATGCAAAACTGAGTTTAAGTGAATTTCAAGAATCCTGCTAGTCCATCTGTATATCTGCCAGAATCCAGATCTCCACCAACCATAAAAGTTTAAACAGCTGAAATACTTTAAATTCATGTAATCCTGACAAGCAATCTACTGAAAAACAATACCAAGTACTAAATATAAGTGTACTGATTACGTCTACCACAAGTGAAATGATTGCTTCTAAATCTAGCTTCCATATTGATATAATTATAATGGCAAGCTGTAGGTAATATCAAAAGTTGCAGTTTACAGATTGATGATAAATATAATAGAAAATGAAACGAAGATTGTATGCATCCATTACAGTAGCATAGCACATAAACACATAGTCATGATCAATCCATTCAGGCCAACCACACCTGCATTGTCAACACTGTCAACTACACTTGCATTGTCAACACTACCTATCAATTCTGAACGTTTTGTTCAATAGAAGGCATGAGCACAACATCCTGATCCCCTAGTTGAATAAAAACTGGCTTATAACATTTGAGATCCCCAATTGCATTGAAGCATGGTTTTGATGACTTGGATATGGCCTCATTATCAGATTTTTGATCAATTTTTTTTTGAAATAGTACATGATATTAGTGGAGAGTTCCTCTACCCAACATATCTGGCATACAATTGAAAGTCTAGGTAAAGGATATGAGGGGACCCTCTGCACTGTTTTGTATCCTTATTCTATCTGGTTATTCTTGCGCCATCTTCTCTAGCTTCATAAAATTTTTGTCCCAGCTCTGGACAATTTTCTTCAGGGGCTGAATTTTGGCCATGAGATAATGAATAGTAGGTTCTCATTCTTGTTCATTGAAGCTTTTTGCGTTCTGTTCCATTTAATGGGTTCAATCACACCACTAAGACCAAGAGGAGGAGGAACTAAATTCTTATATTTAGCTCTATTTCCGACAACAATATTGAGTTGAGAACAGACATTAACTGGGGAAGACAGGGTAAGTGACATAATTCCCTTATCTGTTTAATGATGAATGTCATTACCTTGTTCAGTTTTTTATCTGAGGAAGAAAACAATGGGCTTTTCCTATTACAAGAAGCTTGAAACAAAGGCAACAGCCTTACCTTTTACTTCACTATTAGATGCAGGTCTAGAGATTCTTTTAGGAACTCCAATCACCCATTTCAGGTTTTGGTCCCCATTTTACAGGAGTTTTAACAATAATAGCAGATCAGTTTGGGTCTCATGTGCAGGGAGCCATACAATTTTGGACCCATTCAAAAGAAAACAGAGTAAAAATGGACCCAAAATCAGGGGAAGAAATAAAAGTTTGATCAATCTGCTGTTGGGATAGAAATTTGATTTCTAATTAGCCAGTATGAGCCTTTAGCATACTGAAATCTGATGACTCATTCATATTGCTGTTCCACAAGATCGTTGTTCAAAGACAGACTTTATCCTTGTAGTTCTAAGTGCTGCAAATTAAGGAAATAGTACTGTTAAATGAACTTGAGAAATTGAATGATTGAAAATTTGAAACAAAGATAAAATTGAGGACTACTAGAAGAATTTACAATTGAAACCGAAAAACCAAATGTGGGAAAACTCCAGAAGAGTGGGGTTGTGCCTTCTTTTCTCTACTATCATCAGACAAGATTTAGTTGCCAATTGTTCCTATTGAGCCTCAAAGAACATTCTAGAAATTTTGCAGCATTATTGCAACATACTGCCGAAGAATAAGATAGATAGATTTAGCCGCAGCAATAGAAGCCTTAGCAAGAATAACAGTGTCATCAACAAATTGTGAAATTTTCTATTTTTAGAAAATTTTTCCAACATCCGTTTCAAAAGAAACCCAGAAAAACCTAGAAAAAGTTTCTATTTTAAAGTTTCTAAAAATAGCAATTTTTCTAAAATTTAGGGCCGAAAAATTGAGATCTAGGTTTTGTAGACTTGGTCGCTCTGAGCTGACTCAAATCGTTAGATTTTGAAAATTTCAAGTTTTTGGCCTCATGCAAGACATGCAAACCCCAATTTTAACTTTTTTTGACAGTTTTAACAAGACTTTTACTCATTTCTTCACAATGCCTAAGTGTAGCAAAATTTTCAATTTGGGGTACAACACATCAATCAATGAAGTAGGAGGTAAAACCCATTAGGATGATGCTGGGATACTGCTCCCAAGATGCCTATTCCCAAACCATAGATTGAAATCAATCGACAACTCGTTCATACACCTCTTGAGATCAAAAGTAATGCATCCGTCACCCAGTGACTCCTCTCGCCCAATCATCACAAGAAACTCTTTATCTGCATGTGAGAACTGATCCTCAAACCTGCTCCTATCTTTGTCCTCATGCTGCACCTCTCCAATTGGAAAAGTGTTGAAGTCATAATGCGTCATTTCATTCCTATGGAGTTCATCAATCCCTTCAATGATCTGTTTAATCTCCAATGTTTTTGTCTCATGCTCTTGGACCACCAGTGTAGCTGCAATAGAATTTTCTGCTTTGTGTAAGGAAAGGTGAACCATGCTCAACTGTAAGCCAAGATCGTCAACTTCTTCTTCTTTCCTTTTCAAAGCATCTGAATAAATCTCAACGAGGTTGAGAAGGTGGTCTTGATTTGAAAGAAGGTGTAAATAATTTGTCTTCATTGCTCCCATACCTTCTTTGATTTCTTGCAAGTTGTCATGAGAAGATTCTGCCTCAATCCCCTTTTGTCTTCTCTCCAACTGAACCATCCAAAGGTGATTCTCAATCAGTTTGTGCATTTTATCGTGATGAGATAATGGTGCCACAATCCCATCCTCATTCACCTTCAATTGGTTCTTCAAACTGTGTGGACTATAGGGTTTGTGACTAACTTCTCCTTCACATGAATAAGCATCTAATCGTTCATGGAATGCTTGAGTCACCCAACTATGTTCTTCTACAAAGTCTTGTATACTCATAGCTTGATTTGGAATGAGGATAGCACTAATTCCATATGTAGAAATATCTTCAATGCCTTGATTAGGTGTCACAACACAAGAGGGCTCAATTTGTTCTTTGTTCTCATCATCCAACTCAACTGATCCACTGGATGATGGCATGCTATCTTCTTGAAGAGAAGATGGAACTTGTAGGCCAAATGAGATCGACTCTTCTGTAGTCAGTTGCTCCTTGAATTTCTCGATCTTTTGCTCAACTAATCTTCTTGTGAGATCATATGCTACAGTTGAAACATGCTGCTCTCTTCTCCAAATGGCTAACAAATCAGATTGCAATTGCTTGCAAACATCATCATCTTCATCTAGGATCACAGACAGGATGTTGAACATATCTGTCTTCACCTTGTCTGAATGGCATTTCCTGATTCCGGCCATGAAGCAATCAAACAATTGGAGAATAAGGCCATCATAATCAAACATGAGAACACATGAATGCACCTTTGCCATCAATTCTAGAATTTTGACCCTCTTATTGAAAGTAGGGCTTTTGATGTCACCTAGTCCATTAAAGCTTTCAATAATCAACTGCATGACCTCTTTCATCTTGTTATCATCATAAGGAACTTTAGGAGCTATAAACCGCAAGTCTTATCTCCTCGTCTTGATTTCTCATCAACTCTAGCTTGACCAATGAATGTTACCAATGGAGACATAGCTGTAGCCATTGTTTGAGAAGGTGATTAACTAACCTTGTAGAGACAACTTTCTGCTTCCTTCAAAATGTTAAGGAGAGTTGCTTTAGCCTGAGGTAAGAGTTTGAATTTCTTACCCATGAACTTGAGTCTTTCTTGAAGAACTTCCGTGGCCTCCTTAGGTTCAACTGTAGCTTGATCAGTAATTGCTGAAAACTCATCATAGAGACTTCTAGATATGTCACCAGTGGATACACCATGATTCTCCTTGTTTTGTGATGTAAACCATTGTGAAATAGCTTCTCCATGTTGAGCTAATCTTTGTTGTGAGTTCATAATTTCTTCCAAGATGTCTTCCATGCTTGGCTGCTCACATGTCTTTGAACTCCTTGTTTGCTGGCCACAATCTTGTTAATTCTCTGCGTAGCAAATGAAAGGGAGATTTTATCTAATCTCTTGTGGGAGTGCAAGATATTCTTTATAAGCAGCCATTATAGCCCTTTTGGAAACCATGATGTTCAACTGAAGTTTCTGATTTGTAGCTGAAACAATTCCAATCTACCTAGCAGCCTGGCAGGATTCTTAGCTCTGATAACACTTTCAAAAGCCTTGCCAAAATGTCTTTCAATGATATCAAGATTAAGCCAACTAATCTCCATACAATGTAATTCCCAAATGAGATTCAACTCAGGTGCTATATGACAGCGACACTATGATGATTGAAAGTAATTACAAACTACTATGCAGGACAATGATTCAATATGCTATAGAAACGACTCTAGAATGCTATGATTATCAATATAAAGAACTTGGATTAGGCGCCTTGTAGGAATAAGCCAGCGATGTGAGAGACCAACAATTGTTGCCAAAGATGTCTATCTATTGCCATGATGACTGGGCCATAACCTCCCACAACAATCAAATCTTTATCAACTCTCAACTTCAAAATTGTGCCTTTTGTATATATAGCAGCTGCACCTCAAATCAGAATAAAATGACAATCATAGCTCTCAATGACGAATTTATTGTTCAGGCCAATATTTTGTGATGAAGATTTGACCCCTGAGCAATTGAATATGCAATGCCTTCACTCCTTAATAACCAGCGATTCCTCTTCCAACAAGATCAATTTAAATATGCACTCAATCCTCATAGTCTGAAATATACCGAGCCAATTTTTTTGATTTTTCAATTAACATATTACAAAGCAGTGCACCCGTTAAGGTTAGAGGAGGAAACCAAAACGTGCAAGAAAGCAACTCTAACCAGAATGGCGCCGATGATGGCGAGCATTGGTCAGAGGATCTTCTACTCTAAAAACAGAAAGGAACTCAACGTCAAGTATGTGCTACCCAATCCAATGCGGAGTGAGGGGCGACCATATGACGGAGTGATTACAGAAAGCAAAGCTTGAAATGAAAATGCTGAAAGCTGAAACTACTCAACACCCAGAATGTGCTTGCTCACCCAAAATGGGAAGTAGCTACCATAGGGCGGAGTTATAACTAATTCACTAGTATAGAAGGCAAGAACGTGAATTACAATTAATGACAAAGCAATATTAAAGGATGCTGGTCAGTACTACTGCCAGATTACAATAAATAACTATTGCCTGCAATGTCAATATATTAAACTCTTTCCAGATAGAGTACTCAACATTATTTCTGTTACAATCTCAAAGGAAATCACAATTCCAATTACAAATCAGGATGATGCAGATTGCTAGGACTGTCACAAACAGATCTGCACTTTAAACATATGACCAGCAGCTTACAAAATGGAAGATTTGCTCATAACTCCCTCAATAGACATCCGATTTATATACCGTAAAATGCAATGCACCTTGAGAACCTAGGTGACCAATATTGAACCCTTAAACTGAGCAAAATGCAACAATTTCAATTTGCACGAATCCCAAGACAGCACCAAAAGGTACGGCCCAGCTGAGTAATTCGACTTGGCTTTAAAAATTAAATACACAACAATACAATCTGAGATTTGAGACAAAGAATCGCCTCTCCTAAACAATGATATAAATGCAATACCCAGAACTATTTTTTTTGTCTTTTTTGAGATATGAGTAAAACATGAAATCTGCTGTCTAGAAACAATGCAAAAAGCTGAAAACTACAAAATGCCAATTCGACTCTAACTATGCGATGAGCTGAGAACAAACACAAACTAAATGCAACTCACAGTACAATGATTCACCACTAGGTGTTGTCTTCCAAACACGAAGTGATGCCCAAGCTAGGAGGCCTTCATTCCTCGAAGCAGTTCCAGAGCCAATCCGGCAGCATAACAGTATAGTCGTCAAAAGATCCCAAATGATGCACCAAGACTCCTCTTTATAATTCTTCCGTTGACTTCGCAAAACCCTAAAATCTGCTTTTAGGTCAAAACCCACTCTCCTCAAGGATGGGCGTACTTTTCCTTCAAAGCTTTAGATTTGATATTTTAAATAAATATCATACTTTAATAAATGCGCCCAACAATAACTTGCTCAGACTTTAGAAATAATTAAAATATTCCTTAATGAGGCGCCACCCTTAAAAGACCCCTTTTTTAAAACATCATTAAGTCATTAATCTAGGCCCATGGTCAACGTTAAAATATAATATTTAAAACGTGACTTTTTTTAATTACATGACTTAACTTATCCCTCCGAATGTGCCCTGAAGCCAATACTGAGCAAAACATCTGACCAACTGAAGCAGGAAGTCAACCGAGCTGAACTCATCTGGAAAGCTGCCAAAAAAAGAATTTACTAAAAATAGTAAATTCCAAAAAGTGCTCTGATTGCCGAGATGAACATACCATTGCGAAGCCCTCTGAAAACCTAGAAGGAATCCGCCATTGAATCCACCATCTCTGAGCAAAGACTTCCTCAAAATTAGGAAACCCTAATTCATCCTCCGACTAGCCTTCGGGTTTCCAAAGAAAGGCCAACGATCACTGGAAATGTCAGGTTTGAGAAGGGGACATTACATAGTCGCACTAGTTGGGAAATCAAAATGGTGTCCTTATGAAAAACGTCCTCAAGAGATAAATTTTGGTAAGTACAAATACCTCCAACTACTAGTATCGAATTCTTGTTCTCCAAAATTCTGTAAAAGCTTCAAATGATAAAATTGAACTTTTGAATGACTGATAAGAAATTTGCAACTATAATCTTCTAAAATTGATTATCTTGTGTGCTTCCAAATTTGGTCCCTGACCATTAAATTTGGAATGATAATCTCAGCCAAGAGTAGACTTCTTTCAATACTAATTTGCAACAATACCTTAACCGCTGCAAATCCTCAAGTAATGATTGCAACAATAAACCAGCTGCTGCCAATCAACAATGCAATAATAAACTAGCTATTGCATCAATTTAGAACTCCTGTCAGAAGGGCAATAATACATCAGCTATTGTGCTTGTAAAAACTCTCCAATGAAGCACTTGTAGAAACCTTGGATGGATTCCTCCACAAATCTAGCTAGAGTTGATTTTTTACAACCAAAACTGGTACCCTAGAGTCTTCAAACCCTCGGACAATGCAAAACATTCAAGCTTTCTACCACACAGGTATGAATAGAATAATCCGAAACACAAGCTTGCTCAAATGCTAAGCCAACAACTCCTTACAAAGATTTCTCAATGACTTCCAAGAAGCTTCTAGAAATAATATTATTTTATTCTCCAAAGTGACTTTATAATATATTATTTTATTTAGTCACTTTTATTATATTAATTAAATATGATGTCATCCCTTTTGATATTACTTTTATTGGAATAACTTAATAAATAGTTAATTTAATATTCCCACTTAATTTAAATAATCAATTAAACCATCCTTTTGAAATATTAATGATTTTTGGACAACTTAATCAATTAATTTAATTAAATCGATATACTTCCAGTTCGGGGACATTACACTTCTTCATAGCATCCTGTAGTGAGGGTGGATTGAAAGCTTTGGTCCAACCACGTAAAGGTTCCAAGAGACCTTCACTGAATAGTACCACTAACCTCCTCTCAGAGATACTTGCCACCATCACTAATAACTGCTGAAACTCCAAGATATAGAATTCTAATGACCCAACTTGCTTGAGTTGTGCAAGCTCACGAAAGAAAATCTTTGGGTCTCTCTTATCAAAGCGTTTGATGAGTTTATTAGTGAACTCATCGTAAATGGTGATTGACCTTTATCCTAATGTTACCAATTCGTGGTACCACCACTTGTGAGCTAGGCAATCTAAATGCAACATGGCAAACCTGATTGCCTCTTCCTCAGGCATGGGCCTCAAGGAAAGGAAATTGTCTAACTTTTGAACCCAGGCACGTGCTGTGCATTTATTTCCGCCGTCGAAATGCTCCAAAGAAAGATTGCTCACTGCCTGCTGGAAATCTCTATTTCCCTGTGGTGGTCTGGCCTCCAACTTGCCAATTGCCATCACTCTTTGTTTCCTCTGGTTCAGGAATCGATCTAAGGTCAATAAATTCCTAATATCAGGAGGAAGTGAAATGTACTCTGCATGGCTGGCTCTGACCTCATCAACCATGGACACTGGCTGTTTCAGAGGCTTCTTTGGGCGAACATGTGCCTTAGTCCTATGTGTGAAAGTAGGCTGTAAGAGCCTAGATGGGGGGAAGAATGGAGACCTCTGCCCATCCTCCGGTTGTGCATGGGAGCAACCAATCTCCTCAGGATGTACTTTTTGACTAGGGTTTGTGTTCTGATTCATTTTATGCAAGACATTTGCCATCATGTCCAATATAGTGTCAAAATTCTGCTTAGTTCTAGAGCTGGGCTAAGGGAACTAACATGTTTCTTTTCTCTATCTACCATTGCACTTGCAATGCTCTCATTGTCATTGGATAAATGCTTAGGTAATTCTTGAGAATTGTCAATACCCAAAACACCTGTAATAGTTTGTCCATCCGACAATTGCGGAGGTTTCCATTGTCGTGAACCCTTGTTATATACTTGTTCTGGTTCACTCATGAATCAACCACATAGGTTGGCAAGAGATTTAAGCTCTAATTCCATTGAGATGACCCCCTGGGGTTTCAACTCTGAATTTTTGTTTTTATTTGTATTTGTATTTTTTTTTGGGTTTTGCTTGAAATGGTGCTAGAAATTGAAATAAATTGCAAAAATACAATAACAGAATAGAAATTGCATAAATGAAAGAGAACCTAGTAATCTTTATTGATTTGAAACACAATCAAAACATACCCATTTACTGATTGTAACTGCTACAGGTTTGATTTATTAAAGCCAACAATTATTGGCTCAAACCCTTGGCGCTAAACTGTTGTTTGGTCTATAGAAGCATAAATCTACAAAAAATCCTGAAAATTGTGATTTTTAAAAAATCTTGGACCTTGCCGATTTTTTCTTCACAAAAATTGCGATTTTTTCCGGCAGTCAACGCCCAAAAAAAATTGTTGAAGATCGGGTTTAAATCGCAATTTTTTCTTGAAAAAATTGAGCAAAAAATCGACTAAAATAACCCTAAAATGCTTTTTTTCGCTAATTATTTCGATGCGATTTCTACTTTCCGGCATATTTTGGACGCGTCTTTCATTTTGCGGGGTCGACTTTCATTTTTGGAGCTCATTTCTCAATCGCGCGAAAATCAGGAAGGCGTTTACGGTTTGCAGAAGGCGCGAAAATCAGGAAGGCGTTTAGGAGCATCAACATTCAGGTTTTTATTTCCCTGTTGCCATTTTCATGTATATGCGTCGCCTATAACAGGATCATTTTGTTGATTTATTTTTTCAAGCTATGTCGTTTCTCTTTATTCTGTATTTATTTCCATATTGTTGCTTCTCCTTATTTAAATATTCAATATTGTATTTATTTATTAAAATATTCCTTATTATTTATTTAAATATTTCTTATTTATTTATTTATTAAATTGAAAACCTAATCCCCATCATTAGTGATACACATATTTAGAAAGTTCATTTATTTATTTATATGTGAACTTTTTTAAATTGAAAACCTAATCCCCATCATTATTTATTTAAATTTAAAAAAGTTTATTTATTTATTAAATTGAAAACCTAATCCCCATCATTATTTATTTCATTAGTGACATATACATGAACTTTTTAAAATGTGTAGCTATTTTTTTCCATATTCCAAAAGTCATTGCAATTTCTTGACAAATTAAATTGTAGAGTGAAAACTTTCACATATCCTCATCATGCTTTTGAAAATAGAATGAAAGTGCCAAGGAAAACAATAATATTTGTCATTTTATTGCCTGGGCTTGTGTCTATGTATTAGGGACATAGCTGAAACAACATTTAAGCATTAGTTTTGATAGATTGCAAAGAATATAAGACAAACAAACACAATATATTTTTAAAAGATTTTTAAGACAAACAAACAAGCTGCAACTCCTTATTTAAGACAAAGTGCAATGTAATCAGCGATATGAATATAAACAAAAAAGATCTATTTCTACAATTCATAGGTTAAAATCTCTATTTTATTTGCTCTCTATATCTCTATGCTATGGAAATGACCTTAAGTTTTTAAAAAAAAAAGGTTTTGTCTATTTTTCTACATTTTTTTACCTTTTTTTTCAAATCCGATTTTTTCCCAATTTTTTCCTGATTTTTTTACGATTTTTCAAAAAATCCTGATTTTTTGGTTTGCTGATTTTTTCCCCAAACGATTTATGCTGCTATGGTTTGGTCAACTTCACACTTGAAAAAGATTGCTGATCTGCTGATTGGACCTGGACGCCTTGATTGTGACTATTTCCAATCTTCAAATAGGGGCGTTTAACTTGAAGAATTCCCATGTCCCTCTCTCATAGTTGTACAACCTCCTATGGGCTCCCACGTGCCTCAAAAAGATGTCATTCTGCTGTGTTAGAAACCTGATTAGGTGTTTCAGGCTGCACGACTTGCAATCATGACCAATCTGCCCTTGTACGACCTGCAAATGGTCTCTATCGTGCCAGGGAAGAGTGCAAAATGATTAACTCCCACATGCTAGGTAGGGAATGTGCAACTGTTGATTTGACCTCTGTCTTATTCCTAATCTGCCGATGAAATACTGAAAATGCTGATTGAATCTACTTAATTAAATTTGTGAATGTTCAAATGATGATCTCTGTGTGAAACCGTCCAAACAAGAGACCTTGGGTGATCTTTCACACCTATAGACTCCATCCCATTTGAGGGTTTCCATTGTGATGATCCTAACTGGCTCCAACTCAACCTCTGACTTTCATTGACTTGTTTTTGTGTTTTTTTTGATTGTTTTAAGAAGAATTGTAGACAGAAGTAGAAGGTGCGCCAAGCATAAAAAGGGAAATAAACTTAAATACAAGAAATTCTGGAACAATTGCAATACTATTGAGGATCTGGAAATTCATACAAAGAGATTGTATATAAACAACATACCCGGAAACCTCCAAAATAATTAAATAAGATGGATTTGTACATGCTAGGCAAGATATGTTGGAAACTGAGAAATAGCACGCTTGGAGCTTGGATCTACTTTCTCCCACGCAAGAACTGGAGAAAATGTGCTGAGAAGGTTGGACGCCTAGGATGGAGTCCTGTTTTAGCCTCTTGCTTCACATGCCTATCCCTAGATGACACGCCTCCCAATGCAAAGTATGACCTTTGAAAGATGTAGAAGTTTCTTTATTGAAAGCTAGAAACTGGATGAAGATGGCGTACCTAATGAAGAAACCCTTTTCCTTATTTCAAACAGGTAAATATTGAACATAAAACTTTGATGTAAGCAAAGATGAACTCTTGTATGAAGCCCTCTCAGTAGCAACCATTGAACTGATATTTCACAATCTCACAATCACAGATCAATGAAGAATTGTTGCTCTAAAATGAAGAAATCTTGAAACCCTTGCCCTCAGACAAAAATCACAGAGAAGTTTTGAAGCAAAGTCAAATAATCATAACACATTGAGGTTGATTTGCTTCATTTGCCTTATAACCTCAAAAAGGCGCGACTTTCAAGAAGTAATGCCACTTTTGCATTAAAATACATTTAAAATGTATTTAATACCTTTTTCCATAGTTGGGCGCCCAAATAAATGACTTAAGTGAATTTAAATAATCACTTTAACATTTAAGTCATAAAGTACAAATATTTCAAGTGGGATTTAATATGTTATAAAGTCAAATAATAACTTTATAATATCTCAATAGACAATAAAATACCCAACCACTGAAATATTAATATCTCCCTCAATTCTTAGTGTTTTAATGTGCCATAAGAAGCTAGCGAACACTAAACTGCAAAGGCTT
>VDFB02347597.1:0-17233 GCA_007258455.2 Sequoia sempervirens | reverse complement strand
ATTCTTTCCATAGTTTAGATATATCTATTTGAGCATCTTTATCATTAAAATCAATTGTTATGCCACATAGGGTTCCAAGAGATTGAGGTGATAAGGCTGTTTTATGTTAATTTACCATTGTGATTGATCGTTATGCCACATAGGGTTCTTTGGAGAAGTTGCAGCATGAGCAATCTGTTTTGTGAATCTTATCAATATAATCAAGGTTATGCCACATAGGGAATTCTAGATTTATGTTGATACTTTAAAGAATTTCACTATTGACATTCAAAGTTATGCCACAAAGGTTCCATATGTCCTAAATTCTGTAAACCTTGTTTTGTTTCAATGAGCTTGTTTTAGATTGAGATGATAGTTATACCAATTTGCCTTCAAGCAGAGAGCCTAAACTCGCTATCACTGATAGTCAAACCTGCCCATTTCCTCAAGGCCTGCTTTCTTGATAGAATGGATAGGATTTAAAGTGATGATTAGTTGTAAAGTTAACATCCCAAACTGTGAAAATCCTTGAAGGCACGCTCTTGTTCTTCTTGAACCCAGCTCTTCCACTGAGGAAACAAAAGATAGGACTCTAGATTATTTTTTCCAAAGCATTCCGTTAGTTAACCCAGGAGCTCTCCCACCTAAAGGAGCACTCACGGTGAGTGTGCCATAGCTTGGTCCCAGACAAACCTGCACTCCAGAGGTATCTACAAACAAATAGAATGGCTTTTGGATAAATTGTAATGTCCCTATTTGGGATAACCCTAAATCTTGCCCTAGAATCACAAGCTTAATGTAGTTAAGGTTATAACTTACCACTTAGATTAATAAAGAAAGATAAACTTTGGTTTAGGTCCTGTAATCATGTTAGAGATCCATCACTCAAGTAGCCTAACAATTGGTACTCCATTTTGAACCTTAGAATAAAACATGGGTAACTCTATTTTAAATGATTTTTTTGACCTTAGCAACTTCATAGCAAACTAACTAGTCCCACTTTGTGTTTGCTCAATTATGGATCATACGAAACAAGGATGATTATAGGTGGTCTCAGTCTCTCCCCTCTTCATATGGTTCATGCCATTCATATGACCGGGTGAGACTCTTTACCTCCTTGTCAACATTCGTGTTCCATCTCCCATAATCGGTCTTTCCCCCTTGTTACACCATGGTAGGAAGGTAGGGTTACAACAGTTCATCCCATGATTGAACTAGACCCAAAGGTAGCACCCTTTGATCCCAAAGGTAGAACCCCTCTGGCCCTCGTGGGCTCATTATGTCCCACCCCCGGGTGGCGTATCTAGTCGAGATCAACCTAGACCCAAGGGCAATACCCTCGGATATCCTAGGAGGCAAGTACCCCCTTGGCCCTCGTGGGCTCATTACATCCCACCCTCGAGTGGTGTATCTAGGAGACTCCATTGCATGAATTTCCCCTTTGTAATCCTTCTTCCCCACCATGGTGGAACATGGATATCATAATAAACAGATTAACAGTGTACATATGTATATAAATTTCTGTATATATCATAATTAGAAATAAACAATAAATAGTAAACAATAATAAATAATAATGAACAATAATAAACAATAATGAATGCATCTATGATTCTACCTTATAAATTCTGTACATACTATAATTGAAAACAAACCATAATAAATACATTTATTGATCCTACTTTATAAGATCTGATCATATTGGAAACAAACAGTAAAATGCATGCCCATGGTTATCCCTACTTTGATATCCCTTTTTGAAGTAGATCATACTCATGGCCAACTTAAGATTTGGGTTCAAGCATGCAGCCTGTATATTATTCCTTTACATTTCCCAGATCGGAGCTCCTCCTCTACATAGTTCCCTCCTTTTATCTCCACCTTTGGAGAAGCAGGGACTCTACCTGATATGGAGATTGTGTCTTGGGAAGGTCGTGGACTTTCTCTTTGTTGGGACCGATCCACGACACTATGATTGCTGCTTTTCCTACATGCAGTTTGACCGACATTTTGTGATTGCATTGTTTCATACAATCACAGCCTCAACCTTTGAGTGGATCTACTTTGGTAGGAGGGTTCGGCTTTTACTATTTCACAACATAGCAATATTTAGAAATGGTTTCACCTAATGTTTGTGCTGATAACTCAGATGACAAAACAATATTTATCATATTTATTACTAGATTCTTTGAATTTCAACATAAATGATACACATGATAGAATTTCAACTTAAATATTATAATATTAACAATGATATGATTTTAATTTAATATTATGATATTATCAATGATTTTAGTATTATGAATGATAATTATGAATACCTTTAATCGATATTTATAATATTATCTTGATAATCATAATCATAATAACTTTATATTTATTTATGTGGTTTTGTTATTCGTATTTTGATATATCTGGTGTTAATATTTAAACAGTAATTATTTGTATTTATAACTATAATATTATCTTGATAATTATAATTATAATAATGATGTTTTAAAATGGCAATTACTTATATTTGGATTTTGATATCTATTCGATTTTGTTATTTGTAGTTCAATATCTCATATTTAGTATTACAATTTTGGGGACATGATAGTCCACTCCGCCCAAAATTGCTTGTCCTCAAGCAATCATACACTATTAGCTTTAGTTATATGAATTCGTAAATTCTAAACCAAGTGATGGTTGTTTTGGTTATGCGGAGGGTGAATCAATATCTCTCAGCTTTAACTTAAAACAACATGAATCAGAAATTGAAGTAGACAACCAAGTAGCTCAACCAAGCAGGCAAGCAGCTCAAGTAAGCAAACAACCAGCTCAAGCACACAGGCAAGTAGCTCAACAAGGCAAGCATGTAGCTCAAGCACACAAGCAACCAGCTCAAGCAAGTAGGCAAGTAGCTCAAGGACACAAGCTACCAACTCAAGCAAGTAGGCAAGTAGCTCAAGCATGCAAGCAACGAGCGCAAGCAAGTAGGCAACTCGCTCAAGCACGCAACTAAGTAGCTCAAGCACCTAACCAAGTAGCTCAAGCATGCAACCACGTAGCTCAAGCAACTTGACAAACAACATTTTTAACATTTTCATAGTTTTTTATACATAAAGCAATCATAAACACAATGACGAGTTCTACCATACATCTCCAATACATAGTGACTAGCTCTAACATTCATCACATACACAATGGCTGACACACACATGTCCATAATGCATCTTAGATAGAAAGAATATCGGTGCATTTTGTAATGTCCCCTTTTTCATGAGCAATGGAGTTTTGAGAAATTAGCCTATTCCTGATCCTCGTAGGCTAATGGGGCTTGATAAGAGGATTGTTTGGCAGATACCCAGTTGATTGGTTGGCTCATTTCGTGATTCAGTCTACATATGGAGGTGTTCTAATGATTTCTTAATATGTTTCTATTTTTAGAAACCTCATGTTATAAAGTAATGTTATGCTCACCCCCTATGTTAGTGAAATTAACCATTCTTATTATAAAAATTTTAATAAGGGTCATTCCCTTTCCTCTGCAGCTGGGGAAAGTTCTAGAAGGAGGCCTCCACCTCTGGAGGAAAAAGTATACCATGGGCTTCCACCTCACTCCATCCAGGATTTGAGCTGTTGCTTGGATGTGTTTGATGTTTTCAATTGTGGAGCCTCGGGTTTCTGCAGATTGTTCTTGTCATAGGAAACAAAAACTTCCTATTGATAGCAATTTTGAGGGTGTGAAATATCACTTGAATTATTGCAGCTGGGAGAAAGTTACTTCAGACTTTCATTTGTGCTTCATTGGTTAAAACTTTGTGGCCTTTGGCCAAGTTTTGTATGATATCGATTGGTGTTTGCTTTGGAGACATTTTGGAGTTCATAGTCTTCAACGAATTTGCATTGAGGAGGTCGATTTGCATTCATTCAGTCATTTCCAGAATTCTGATATATTATTACAGTCATCTTAGTCTGCATATTAGTGCCATGATTTTGCATATATCTCCTTCATTTGGCATCGATCTTCCAAGAAGGTTGCAGCATTACATTCTATGGTGAATGGAGATGATGTTTTCATGCAGTTGGAAGGAGTTTTGCATTGTGTTAAGGGGCTGCTTTTGAAGTTGCAATGGTCTGATATACTACAGCAAGGACGCCATTGGCAAGACATTTTTGTTCATATCTCATCATCGAAGCCTCCTATGGTTCTGGGCATTGTTGCATTTTAATCCTTTGGTCTTACCAATCATTTCAAGTGCCAAGAGGTGGAGTTTAATTGCTGCATTTATTTATCTAAAGTATTGCCAGGCAAGAACAGGGGCGGCTGGGTGAAAGCATCGATTGGGCCTAAGAGGAGCTCATTCTGCTTGGAATTTGATTGCTACTTCATCTATCATCGAGGGCTTCAACATTCAATCAAGTTCCACTATTAGTAGTTCATAATTTTATTGCATATGGGAAAGTTTAGAGTTGCAGCTGTAGGTGCATATTTCTTTACCAGCAATCATCATATTTTGTAATCAATGCAAATGCCAAGAGTCTTGGCTTATTGATGAGCATTGTATTGGATCATTGTTTTGTAATAAGAGATACTAATTTGCTGGTCATTTGTAGTTGTCATTGAGCAATTCTATATCATTTGTAGTCAGCTTAGTAGTTTGCATACCAACTGTTTGACAAAATACCAGTTGGCTGTAGGTGATCATTTTTCATGATTAGAACTCATATATGCATTCAATATTGTCAAAATAAGTTGCACATTCATGTTAGGAAATTGTTTAGACAAATTAGAATCATTTGCAAACATTCTCATTGTTGTTAAGAGAAGGAAAGTACGATTAAAGCAAACTGAAATGTTATATCAGTCATATGACCCTTGTATGCAAAGTGTTTGATGAAATTCTTTGAGCCTTCAATCAGCATTTTGAGGTCAAATTTGAGCAGGGTCATTACACATTTTGCACTACATCGTGGGTCCTATCCTTTCCTCTAGTATACATATGAGCACACAATATATACTTGAAGTCACAAAGTATATGCAAGGTATATACTTAGTTGCATAAATACATGTAGGTCACAAAGTATACACGTGGAAGGCATACACATGCATTATTGGCTTACTTAAGAAGGTCGAATAGTTAAGTCTAATTGAATGGTAGTTTAAAGTGGGAACGTTCCGCAGGATGGCAAGAACAAGCTCTAATACCACTTGTAATGTCCCTTTTTGGGATAACCCTAAATCTTGTCCTAGAATCACAAACTTAATGTAGTTAGGGTTATAACTTACCACTTAGATTCTTAAAGAAAGATAAGCCTTGGTTTAGGTCCTGTAATCACGTTAGAGATCCATCACTCAAGTAGCCTCACAATTGGTACTCCATATTGAACCTTAGAATAAAACATGAGTAACTCTATTTTAAATGATATTTTTGGCCTTAGCAACTTCATAACGAACTAACTTGTCCCACTTTGTGTTTGTTCAATTATGGATCATACAAAACGAGGATGATGATAGGTGGTCTCAGGCTCTCCCCTCTTCATATGGCACATGCCATTCATATGAATTGGTGAGACTCTTAACCTCCTTGTGAACATCCGTGTTCCATCTCCCATAATTGGCCTTTCCCCCTTGTTATACCATGGTAGGAAGGTAGGGTTACAATGGCTAATCGCATGATTGAACTAGACCTAGAGGCAGCACCCTTTGATCCCAAAGGTAGAACCACTCTGGCCCTTGTGGGCTCATTACATCCCACCCCCGAGTGGCGTATCTAGTGGAGATCAACCTAGACCCAAGGGCAGTACCCTCGGATATCCCAAGAGGCAAGTACCCTCTTGGCCCTTGTGGGCTCATTACATCCCACCCCCGGGTGATGTATCTAGGAGACTCCATTGCATGAATTCCCCCTTTGTAATTCTGCTTCCCCACCATGGTGGAACATGGATATCATAATAAACAGATTAACAGTGTACATATGTATATAAATTTCTGAATATATCATAATTAGAAATAAACAATAAATAATAATAAATAATAAATAATAATGAACAATAATAAACAATAATGAATGCATCTATGATTCTACCTTATAAATTCTGTACATACTATAATTGAAAACAAACCATAATAAATACATTTATTGATCCTACTTTATAAGATCTGATCATATTGGAAACAAACAGTAAAAAGCATGCCCATAGGTTATCCCTACTTTATTTCCTTAGCAGATCATACTCATAATAATCTGAAGATTTGCCCGAAGTATGCAGCCTGTATATTATTCTTTATATTTCCAGATCGATGCCCCTCCTCTTCTCATATGTTCTCCCTTTATATCTCCCCCACTTTGGAGGAGAGACTCGATTGACATGGAGGATTGTGTCTTTTGGAAGGTCGTGACTTTCTCTTTGTTGAAATCGATCCACGATTAATTATGATCACTGCTTTTCCTTAAGAAGGTTGACCGATATTTTGTGATTGCAATGTTTCATTAACAATTGCTGCCTTTAACTTTAGTGATCGCTGGCTTTGGTAGGAGTGGTTCGGGTTTTTATTGTTTTAATAACATAGTTAGTAATATTTAGAAATGGTTTTCACCTAATGTTTGTGCTAATAACTTATATTATCAAAATAATATTATCATATTATTAATAATACGATTTTAATTAAATATAATGATACACATGATATGAATTTAATTAAATATTATAATATTAACAATGATATGATTTTAATTTAATATTATGATATTATCAATGATTTTAGTATTATGAATGATAATTATGAATACCTTTAATCTATATTTATAATATTATCTTGATAATCATAATCATAATAACTTTATATTTATTTATGTGGTTTTGTTATTCGTATTTTGATATATCTGGTGTTAATATTTAAACAGCAATTATTTGCATTTATAACTATCTTATTATCTTGATAATTATAATTATAATAATGATGTTTTAAAATGGCAATTACTTATATTTGTATTTTGATATCTATTCGATTTTGTTATATGTATTTCAATATCTCATATTTAGCATTACAATTTCGGGGACATGACATAAATTGTGTGCAGAAATATTAGTTCTTTGACATTTCAGATCACACTTTGTGATCCATCATTGGGAAATAGAGCTCAAGAAGAGAGCAAATGCTGTGGAAAATTGCAAAGATACACCAGTAGTAAGGAAGGCTAAGTCTGCAATTTTCTTGGTTGATTGTCAACTTCTCAAAGAGCTAAGTCCTTTTTAGATTGTGTGTGGTTATAGCCCTATAGGGGTTGATGAGTTGAGAAGTACAACTGATTTTGGAAGACAAAGTGTTGAAGTAGAGGATTTTGATGAGTATATGCATAGGTTACATAAGGATGTGAAAAGAAATTTGGAGAAGGGTGTGATGAGGTACAAGTGGCAAGCTGATCTCAAAAGGAGAGAATAAGAATTTGAAGTTGGGAAGCTGGTTTTAGGCCATTTGATGAAGGAAAGCTTCTTGTTGGAACTTTAATTCACACCTTTCAATGTGAAAAAAAACGTAACATGTATACTAAATTGTTCTTCAAATTATAAGAAGAAACTACCTTTGACCTAGCATCAAAGGGTTTCAAGCATGCAATACAAACCAAGGTCAAAGCTTATCTTTTTTATATCTCAATCTAGGGCACAAGGCAATTCAACATTTCTGCACTAGACAAGAGATTTTTTATATAAACAACTATCTTTTGCAGAAAATAATTTAACATGAGAAAGGAACACTTGTAACTTTCATATTTCTTAGTCTAGGGCACAAGACAATTCAACAATCCGGCACTAGACAAGAGATTTTGTATACAAATACTATCAATTGTAGGAAATGATTTGACATGGTAAATGAACACTTGCAACTTTCATATATCTCACTTTGGGGCACAAGGCAATTCAACATTTTTGCACTAGAAAAGAGATTTTGTACATGAAAACTATCTATTGTAGAAAATTATTTAACATGACAAAGGAACACTTGCAAATTTCAATCTATTGTATAGATTGAAAACACAAGTTTGAATAGGATTGGAATTGAAAGGACATAAACATTATGAATATGAAGTAAGTGGAAAGGATTGTGTACTAAGCTACAATATTTCCTCTAACAAGATCCACAATACAAAGCATGCTTACTTATCAGATTCATTTAATTCATAAAACAAATAACTTTGAAGACAATGACTCAGTGAACAATAATTTCAGCAATATGTAGGCTTGATCCTAGCTGAACTGAGAAACCAACTACTAATCTATGTTTTCCTTTCTACAGAAAGTGCACCATGAAGACTTGGCAAAGATATTCTATGAATATGATATCATTGTTTTGATATCTCAACATGTATGGATAGAATGTAAATCCAAACACTAGAATGTAAGTGATGGTAGGAAACTGTATATAACAATTTGCCCAGTCTGAGATGATAGTCCTTACCCCTTTTGAAATCTAGTTGTGCATTTGATCTTCCATTTCTTGTATGGAGTGCATAATGAAAATATCATTCATCCTTTCATAATGTTTGAGAGATTCTATGTACTCTAATTGTGGCAGGTGATGGTATACATGAGTATGTTGGTGTAGGTCTATGGTGCTCAACACTATGAAACAGTCATGGCATGCCATCAAGTATATAATGTAGGACATCATTCAAAACTTATGGGTATGCTCAAACTCCATTAATTGTCTATACCTACAATCACTGATTATTGTGGGCCAATCAAAATTTCTTTTTCATTGCATATGGTACTCACAATGTAGAATATTCATGCCTTGAAATTGTGAACTTCCTTTTGGCTGATGATCTAGTTTAAGCGTGATCATGATTGGCGATTCGTCCTTGAATGCATCTCTACTTAAGTTTCTATGTATACTTGACTTCTTTTCCTTTAACCTTTTCTTGCCAATATGCTTTTGACAATCAACTAAATTATTCTCCCAATCTTTTGACTCTTTTTATTGTGGCACTTCATCTAAAAATAGAGGATTTGTCATTATTTGGAGCTGAGTCGACTACTTTTAGATGGGAGTCAATTAATAATAAACCTAGCTATTTTAAGATTGGTTGGCAGCTCTATTGATAAACCTTCCTACCATGAACAAAGGTAGCTGCTTTTGATTAGGCATGCCTTTATCCATATAAACAACATAGCTTTCATTACCAGGTGCACATCCAATACTCTAGAATTTTAGCTGTTTTTAATTCGAGTTCTTTTTGGTGAGGTGTGCACCTAACCTCTAGGTGGACCCCTCTAAATGTAAGTCTTTCTTGTGATGAGGTGCATCCCCTTGCTTCATATGTGTGCCTATCTATAGGCCTTTTGATTTGGTTTTAAAATAAAAAATTTCCCTTTATGCACATGCACCATTTATGCTTGGAATTTGCATTTTGGAAGTTTATATATAGAGCTGCATGCTTGCACACCAAGTGCACACCTATAGCTTAAATGTTGGAGTTAGTTTTTAAAACAAAATTCTCTTCCTTTATGATGAACATGATCCTTGAATTGTTTTGAGTGTTCGCCAAATATGTTTACAAGGCATGCTCTATGACTTTAAATGTGCACTTGTATATATACAAGGTTACCCCAAGTTTCCAAGACGGGGACGGTAGGGGACGGCGGGACGAGTCCCCAAGTTTCCGATTTTTGAGGCCAAAATTAGGGACGGCAGGGGACAGCTATATAAAAATATAGGGAAAATTTTAAAAATATAGGGAAATTTTAAATATTCAATAGATAACATGAATAAGGCATGCATAATACACATTATAGAACATTAACATATAACATTTGTGTTCAACATTATGCCAATACTCAATACGCATTCAAAATTAACATACAGTTACACGAATCATGAAACAACCTCCAAGTTATAATTTATAAACTTATATCAAAATGCCCAAAGGCTACATTGCTGCCATATAGTTTTAAAGTTTTAGTTTGCTATGAAAATCAAAATACAATATCGTATGTCAATAATAAATACAAAATAAACAAAGAGCACTGCTGCCCCTAATCATCTCTCATAACTGCATCAAAATCAGAGTCATCCTCTGAGTCACTGCCACCGTAATGCTCCTCCTTAGCCAATGGGACCCCAACCAAGCCCTCAGCTGTCTCCTCCTCATCTATCTGAGCCGCGTCGTCGGGATCAATATCCCACCGTAGAGCTGGAGTCTGTCGATCTTGAAGCTGAAGAGCACTATGAACGGCCACTAGCTTCTCTGCTCGTCTAGAGGTAAGTCTATTCCTCTTGACAGAGTGGATAAAGCCATATGTGGACCAATTCCTCTCTGCAGCAGAGGAACTAGCAACTTGTGCAAGAAGGCGAGTGGCAAGTATCTTCAACTGCGGTGTATCTCTCCCATGATAGGTCCACCATCCAATAGGGTTCCCTTGAGCTAATATAGCTCTATCCAACCTCGCCTGTGGTTTGCTCAAGTTTGGGCCATTAAGATTAGCAAAGTCTAGAAATTGTGACCGAAGTATTGAAGCTTGCTCGGCTGGATAAATCTTTTCAATGGCCCGTGTGAACCCATCTAAAACCTTAGCATCATCACATGGAGGCACCCTACCATCCCTTGGTGCATACCATTTTGGATTTAGAGCAAAGGCAGCCATATGAAGCGGGGTGTTCATTGTATTCCACCTTCGCGTCACAATGGGCCTAATGTGTTGCTCATATAAATCCAAAGTGGGGTCCTTTGCCAAAATAACTTGCTTGATCTTCCCAAGCATAGTGTCAATGTCTCATATATCTCTCCAAGATAAGGAGAGTTTGTATCAGCATATCTAATGACATCTACAATGGGCGAGATAAAGGAGCAAATATATCTACAAAATGCAAACAAAAAGTTCAAAATAATTAGTTGACAAGTTATTTGACATGTTAGAAACTTCAAATCATCATTGAGGATCTTTTGTTTGATGCTCTTTCCTTGAGTAGAACTTGCATTAGGCCATCTAGTCCACTCAGCATTGACCATCATCAGTTGTAGAGGCTCATGCACCTCAACCATCCTCTCCAATAGGATGAAGTATGTGGCATGTCTACATTCATTAATTCAATGATTCATTAAAAAATAAAAATTTAAAACAAAATCAGATTATGAATACAAATTGAAAGTGAAACAAAATGAAGTAAATGGCATACCTTGTATCAACAGGTTTGAGAAACTCCTTCTTTGAAAATGTCCTGAAGAGAGCAAGTGAGGTGTGGTGGTTGCAAATGAATATCTGAATTTCTCTTTGCTTTAAGCAATCGCTTTCTTTCACCCAATCCATCTTCCCTATAATGTCTTCAACAACAACAATGCATTTGTCTCAACGCATGAACACAACATGGGGTCCAAAATATAAAGTCTGTAGGGTACCTCCACCATCAATCGAATGATTTGGTAATAATGGGTTTCAATCAAGTAATCACCGACCACATTTGTTCCAAACTTCCTATAGACTCTCAAATGAAAATGGAAGTCAAAGATTCCAATTTCCAAACGCAATCTACTATTTGTGTACAAGAACCGTAGGGTATGTGACTATGACATTGATGAGTGGTCACACGCTTGCTAAATTCCAATCCACCCATCTGTCACCAGAGCACCCCGTCTTTATCCATATGTTTTGTTTCATCTCCCACAACACATTAACTTTTGGAGTACTTCTTTGTCTAGGAGGGTGGTGCATAGCCATGATTCCAGGCTACAATGAAGGACCCACCAAAGGCCGCCCTACCCATTTGTTTGTGCCATAAACAGCCATGAAATGGAATGGTATGGGCAAAAAAGAATTTGGCAATGGAGGATTCAGAGGTTTCTCGTGCTTGGTTTTGAAACATGGACTCAATTGAGGCTGCCTTATCACTACCAATCACCTTCCTCTTTCCTCTTAAGATAACACTACTACCAACCGTGGAAGGACTAGGAGTAGGAGTAGGCATAGATGATTGTGAACTTGGGCAAGAAGGAGACCCACCTTGAACCCCACCATCACACTCCATTTGAATTTTTTGGCACTCTATAAATAGTGCATCTGTCAATGCAGGACATGCTCTAACTCCATGGCCCACCTCACCCAAAAAATGAGACCTAACTCTAGTGTAGCTGCCCCTAAACTCCTTTTCACAAACATGGAACAACCAAACCCTACTCCCCCCTGAATTTTTTTGTCTTTCACCCATGGCTGTCACAAATTGAAGGAATGGTTTTTTTTTGTTTATTGGGTGTTTTGCATAGTCCTTCATAGTTTTGGTATTGGTTGATGAATGATGGTGTTGGGTAGGGGTTATTTGCTCTCTAGTTTGCCTTCTAACTTGCATTTCAACTTCACTATCACTCCCACCCTCACTGTTGCTCATGTTTTTTGTTTTTAGAATGCAAGTTTTGACTGAAAATGCAAAAAAATAAAAAAAATCAGACTATGTATATTTCATATTTTGCAAAAAAATGAAAAAATGAGAATAGAGAAAGGAAATGCATACCTCTTTGATGGATTTGCACTCCCAAAACACTATTTTAACCTCCTCTCCTCCTTCAAACTGCTGCTCCTTCTCCTTCAATGGCTGCAATTTTTTTTCTTCTCAAACCCTTGGCTGCTCACACAAACAAAATGAATAGAATGAAGTTTTAGAGGCCTTTTTTCTTTCATAAAAGAGTGCAAAATATTAGGGCCCACACATGCCACGTAGGCAGGCCTTTTTTTTAAAACTTTATGCTTTTTTTTTTTAGTTTATGCGCTTTAAAATGCGGGGGACGGTCGAGGGACGGCTCAGCCGTCCCCCTTCCATCCCCGGGACTAGTCAGCCGTCCCCCTTTGGGGATACGGCGTTCCCCCGTCCCCGGGACGTTTCCCGTGTTTTTGATTAAAAAGGGGGACGGTCCCCTCGCCGCCTCCAGGACGGACGCCCTCAAACCCCATCGCCCAGGGATTTGGTAATGCTGCCCCCTGCAACCCCTTGTATATACCTTAAACATTGAATTTGAAATTAAATTCCTCTTGAATGACATGTGCCCTTGTGTAACTTGTTCTTTTTTTTATCAAAATCCTCTTCAATGACACATGTCCCTCTGTACCAAATGCATACCTAATCATAGACTTTGATCCTTAATTTGAAAATGTATTTGGCCTTTGACAAGGTGTGCACTTTAGTCACACACCTTACAATTGGACTTTGCTCTTTGAATTTAAACCTTCCTTGATGAGCCACACACCTAATCTCTAGGCACACCTCTATTCATTAGCCTTTGATTTTTGATGTCTTGTTCCCATGTGCATCTTGTAGCATTTTGAAAGTCAAATACTATGTATAGACATGTCTTCTAGTTCTACACAATCAATTCTTTTATCTTTAATTGTTCTATAATGACCCGAGCTCTGGATCAATAGATTTTCGATTCATTTCTTATTGGATTGACAAAGGTTGTCGTCCAATATTATTAAAGTTCACTGGGTTTCCAGATTATAATGAAAAAAACTCAAGAGTAATGAAATCTGATTCAAATATTAATATGATAATGGAAATTTGACGAGTAAATATAATAGCTGTTACTAGTTTATCAGTTTAGAATCATGCATTAATATATACAAGAGAATTATGTTATTAATTGATCGGTGCCCCTGACTTGGTCTCTATATTCATGCGATTTCATATTTGATGTTGTATCTGATTATTGCTGATTATACATGCGTTCATTAGTGTTGTGACCTTTTCACACATCACCCCATTGCAAATGGGGACCCCCTAATTTTTGCTTCATTTGGGTCTTTTGGCTTGATTTTGGTTGGTTTTCCTGTTGTCTCTCTCTTGTTTTGTCTGTCTTTCCAGGGATGTGCCCGTCTGAATTGAAATTTTGGCTAAGTCTGAGGAATTAGGGTTTGCTTTCTTCATGCCAGTTTGAGGTTGATTCGAGTAAGCAAATTGAAGTCTGAGTTTGACATTGCGTCCAAAGCACCTTAAGCTGCTTGCCATCAAATTTTGAGTTGAATTTAACCACTTGCTATTTTTAGTAATCTGAGCTTCATGAGCCATTTTTAGGGTTTACATGTGTGCTTTTTCAGTGCATGTCTGGAGAATCTTTCTGGGTTTTTCAAGACCTTCGCAATGATATAGCATGCAAACCGAGATGATGACTTTTATCGATTTTGGCTTCCGAGGCTATTTTTAGTGTTTGCATGAAGGAATTTTCAACGCATGTCAGGATATTCTTTATGGGTTTTTCGAGAGCTTCGCGATGATGTGACATGCAAGCAGAGATTGATCACTTTTTAGGAACTTGCTATTTTTAGCCAGTGCTCGCATGCAAACCAATTTACTGGGTTTTTTTGGGTTTTTTGAGATCTCTTGGGCTGTGTGACATGCAAACTCATCCGGCAGCTAATTGGTCACTTTTTCGGATACTTACTATTTTTAGCTAGTCCACTCCAACAGCTCCCCAGCACTTCAATCTCACGAGAAGAGCGACATGCAACGGAAACGAGATCAAACAAAGGTCATTTGAGCCACATGCAAGTTAGTTTAGGGTTTCCAACTTCGGGACTCAAAATGAGGGTAAAACGCTAGAATCTCTGAAAACTGAAGTATCCCATTACAATTAGCATCTCTCAAGGAATCCACTGGTAAAATTTGAAGGCAATCTGAGCACTTACTATTTATAGTAATTCGCTCCCGAAACAGGGCTATAAATAGCAGGTCAATGCGAGGCACCAGTGTGAGCAGGTCAAGCAAGTGACGAGGACCCCATGGAACAAATTCCAAGTCAAACAGAGTTGCAAAAGTTTGAAAATCAGACACTTACTATTTTTAGCAGGACCATGCAGAAGGATTAGGGTTTCCTAAAAGATAGGGTGAAACGCGAGTCTCTGAAAAACGATACCTTATCACGATCAACATTCTTCAGGGAGTCTACTATTTTTAGCAAGTCGCCGAAAATGGCAGGTACATGCAAACATCAGGTATCGACAGGCTAGTCTCGTCACGAAGGTCAAGTTGAGTGAAGATCAGGTCTTTAGAAGTGGAAAATCATTGAAAATCACGAATACTTCGAAACTTCCTTTACATCCGCCTTAAGTCAAAGAAGAGGCTTAAAAATCTGCTAAGTATAGGAAAATAAAAGCTCACCTAGTGAAATGCACCCTGCCTTGAGATGAAGCTGGAAAAGTTGCTAAGTCTTGTGAAATTCCTGCAGGACCCCTCAGATGCGCCCTGCCTTGGGATGGAGCTAGGAAAATTTCTAAGGCGTAGAAAACTTCCTGTTGACCCCCTTGAATGCGCCCTGGCAACATCCAGAAGGTGGAAAATATGCTAAGTCAAGGAAAATTCCTCCTCACCTAGCCAAATGCACCCAAGGTGAAGTGGGGTAAAGCAAAAAAAAATTTAAGTATGAAAAAGTTCCTGTACACCTAGCCAAATGCGCCCAACATGGAGGAGGCTAGGGAAAAAAAATTCTAAGTATGAAAGTTCCTCCTCCACCCTCTAGATGCGCCCAAGTCACCAAGCTAGGAAAGATGTTTAAAAAAATTTCTAAGTGATGAAAATTTCCACCTACCCCTCTCAAATGTGCCCAAGTTAAGGGGCTGGCTTGGAGAAAGTTGCTAAGTGATGAAAATTCCTGTGGACCCCAGTAAATGCGCCCATCTTGAAGATAAAGTTTGGTGAGGAAGGTTGGAAAATTTTCTAAGTGTTGAAACTCCTTGAGGACCCCTTGGATGCGCCAAGTCAAGATGGAGGCCTAGAAAAAAATGTCTAAGGCATGAAACTTCCTCCTCAACCCATGAAATGCGCCCTAGCATAGGAGGCAAGGAAAACGTTTAAGTGTTGGAAAATAGCATCACCACCTAGCAAATGCGCCCAAGGAGACAAGAAGTTAGAAATTTTTTTTAAGGCATTGCAAGTGGAAGTATCACCCCCTAAATGCGCCATCATCAAGAAGCAAGGGAAAAAATACCTAAGGCATGGGTAAATTCCTTGATGACCCTTCAATTGCGCCCAACTTGAAAAGATGATTTGAAAATTTTCCTAAGGCAAGGAAAAACGCCCAAGGGAAAAGAAGTGAATAAACCTTAGGAGAAAAAAATATTTTTCAAGTTAATAAAAATTAAATGTACCCCTTCGTCTATGGACACATGAATTTTGCATTTTCTAAGGGGAATTTTCTTTTGGGAATTGGATATTTTCAATAAGGAAATGATTTTGAAGTCTTCCATACTTCACTGGAGATTTTAAAGTGGAGATTTTAAGTGGGCGCCCTGGTTGATGAAATTTTCCAGAGGAAATAAAAAATTTCTAAGGCAGAGATATCAAGGTGTGTAAAATTTTCTAAGGCATAGAAAAAGAAGGAAGAAGGGGTCAAGTGCACCTAGGCTCAAGATGGGTTGAATTTTGTCTAACTCATGAAAATAAAAGAAGACTCCCTCAAAAGGAAGTGAAACTTTTTTCAAAACATCAGGGTCTTAAGGGAAAATGGATGAAGATGTGAAAATTTCCCAAGGCATGAAAGTGAAGCAACAAGATCTCTTAAAAACGCCCAGCCTACGGATGTTAAAGGCACCCGTGATGAAAAGTTATGAGGAAAGCAAAAGTCTGCTGGAGAAAAATGGTGAACTCTACTGGATTTTGAGATCAATAAGGCCTCAAAATCAAAACATGGAAATTAGGTAAGTGAAGGGATTTTATATTTATAAAGTGTTTTGATGCTCTTCTTTTTGTTTGTTCTGCAGGATGAACGCTGGGACCAAACGATGATGACTTGAGATGGAGCAAATACTCCGGGACAACATTACAACTTTGGGAGGAGATAAAGTCATGAAGGGAGATGTTGGAAGAAATGGTTACATGTTGGAATTTCTCCACAAAGGTCTCATATGCACCCAACTCAGAGAAGTAGGTGGCAAGGAAGAAATGATCGAGTCTAAGACTGAAAAATCCTTCGAATTCAGGAATGGAGAAATAATGAGGGACCGAGGCGTTGAAATCATCCTCAAGCACTTCAGAGTAAAGATCAACAGAGGAAAATCATCATCAGGTAGGAGAAAAAGTTGCAGTCTTGAAGTTTCAAATTAAGAACGTGCCTGCCATATTCATTCATGAAGTTGAAGCTATGTTGGTCAGATTGATCAAGTTTGCAGTCAAAGAAAAGAGCACTGTGAACGCGTTTCCAGACAAGAATCTTCTAGAAAGATGGTGGACATTAATTGCTCATTTATTACCCCACTCTTCTTGGTGGCGGTTTTTAGGGTTAGGGCTTATGTG
>VDFB02347596.1:0-19859 GCA_007258455.2 Sequoia sempervirens | reverse complement strand
ATCACAAGTTTTCTTCATGTCATCCAACATTTTGATTTGAAATTTACAACCATTTCACCACATAGCCTTGTGGTGTTTCACGTGCAATATGTCAAACATGTAAAAATTGTTGCAATATCGTCAACTGATAAATATATTTATTCTTGGCCGAATGTATGGAAGAAAATAACTTCAAATATATATATACATCAATATACTTGAAAATAATTAAATAATATGGGTGATTAATATATTTATACGTACCTGTTTATCTCTTAAACCATTTGCTAAATCAATTTCCCTTTGTGTAACATTGGAATCTCCATTACGATGAGCTTCTTTAACCAATGAAGCCACACCTTCCCATGTTAATGTGCAACCAGATTGTTGACATCGTTCAATCCATACCATCATCCAATCAAGATTGTTTGCGATGTACAAATGTAGTGCATCCCACTCTCGACCAACTATACCAAAATAAATTGAAATTCACAATCGACGTATAATTAGTTAAATACCACAATACACGACCTTAATTTATAATTGATGTATATTGAAGATTAAAAATTAAATAAGTACAATATACATTAAAACTATATGTAAAATGCATTCCAATTAATCTCCATGATCATCTTATAATTACCTCTCACTTTCCTCAATCTACCTTTCCCCAATAGGTACTCCCCTTCGAATTTGTTAGTAGAGTTGGGATCCCAAATGCGATCTAAATAGATCTTTGCTGCAAACTTAGGAAGATATTCACTAATATACACCATGCTCTAGTATACCATATATCCCTCCACCATAGAACCCTTAGGATGTGCTCTTTGTCTAACCAAAGCCTTCAAAAATTTTAAGTGCCACTCAACCATCTACATTGACCTTGTGTGTACAGGTCCACACAATTCAATCTCCTCAACTTGGTGTATGAGGTAGTGTTCTTGTGCATTGAAAAATGTTGAAGGTAGACACTTTTGCATTTCACACATTAAACAAGGAATTTTTCTCTTCCAATAATTTATATCTTCTTTATGGATTTCTTTAGATGATAGCCATCTACAAGTGATTCAAGGCACAAATATATTAACGATATTTAACAAAAATATACAATATATTACACAACAAGTAAAACAGCAATGGTAAGATACATGTTAAATGAACAAACTTACTTTTACCTCATGTATTTTCCAAGATCATAACTCTGTTTCCTACATTGTTGTCAAAGTTGTCCGGGAGAGATAGAGGTAGAACGTGATCATAACAATTATAAAATGATCTTTTCTATTTTTCCAAAAGTAGTAAACACAATACACCGAAGTACATGCATTATACAAGTGTATATAATATACCAGAATAATTACCTTAATGAAGGTATGCCAATCATGCATTTTCATCCCTGACCCAAATTCACCTTTCTTTGTTATTATATTGTTTATGTTCGTAGCAAATCTTGTGGGAAATCAAATTTTTTCTATGACTTCTTTTATAGCATTGCTTTGCTGCTCTATTAATAACCAAGGAAGGGCACTTATATTAATTTGGTCTCCATCACTATTCAATTCAATGATGTTTTTCATTGCATGATTGGCTTCCTGAATGTCACTACAAATTTTTACAATTTTTTCTTTGTCATGCCTTCCATCCAATATTTTCCATAATGTTTCTGTTATATTCATTTTGATATGCATTGTATCAAACAAATGCACAATTTGTAGCTGCTCATAGTAGGGCAACCTACTAAATTATTTGGGATAACTTTTAAGTCCCTGTGGAAGCCGGCCATTAATGCCTTGACGACCTTCATGAAGCATATAAGTTAAACAAATTAACAATGACAATCATTGTCAATTACAAAATGAGTAAACACAACACAATATAAAAATATAAATTCAAAACATATCATATATGATAGATAAACAATTTGATCAGATGTATAACCTTGACAATTGATTCTATTATATTCCAACTTCCATAGGTGAGGTGACATTCTTCGTGGTTTTGATGTAGTCTCCTCTTTCCCATTGAAAAGATGTTTTTCAGTAGTTCGATACTTATGATTTCTATGGAGGAAGTGCCTATACCATCAAACACCTGCTTTCCTAAACTTGTTGAATGGCGAGATTTCATCTTTGAACCACAAATTGGACATGCAAATTTTCCCTTTGTTTGAAGACCTGCAAGATGATATATACTTGGATTAAATATGTCAATTTTTATAATTATATATAATGAATAATAAAAACATTCATGATATCTACTTCATCAAATTAAATATTATAAAGGTAGTCAAACGCTATAACATACCAATAAAATGTGTTAGCCCTCAAGTATCATGAATTGTCCATACAAGCTACTGTAATGGAATTGTTCGTCTTTGTCCTATTGGTCTAGAGACGTCATACATAGTGACGCCATTCCATAACTTTAGTAACTCGCCGATAAGAGGCTCGATATATACATTCATATCTTTAACTTGGCACTTACCTAGTTGAATGAACATAAACATTACATAATTATTATAACCATTTTACTGCAATATATATAAATTAATGTACATGACTATTGAATAAAAAAATATGTCATTATGCAACAAATAAGACAAATGAGATGCTACTACGTTAAATAAAATTAATGTAAACAAATACCTGGAACAATCATTGACAACATTATGTGCTTCCTCTTTATTGACACCCATGGAGGAATGTTATTGTTGATAACGAAAATAGGCCACACTGAGTAAATAGATCTCAGCTCTGCAAATGGATTGACACCGTCTGCTCCTAATGAAAGCCTGAGATTACGAGGTTCTTCTTTAAAGTGTGACCATTTTTCCTCCATGTCCCTAAATGTAGAACCATCTGCAGGAATTTGAAGAATGTCATCTCCACTTCTATTCTGTGCATGGTAATCCATCAATTTTTCTAAGCTTTCGCACCTAAATAATCGTTGCATATGTGGAATAATGGGAATATAATGAAGAACCTTGCGAGAAACCTTTTTTGTTACTTGATCTATTTGATATCTACTGATATGACATTTCGGGAATTCTGTTGCAAATTTATGTTGTTTATGATATATAATAGGATCATTGGGACATGCATCTATTGCTTGATACTCCATTATGATATCTTTCATAATGGCACATAAATCTTGATATGAGCGAGGTAAAATATTTGATGGTGGTAACAAAAATTCACCAATCAATCTACAACAAAAATAATTTGTTCATATAAAGAATATTAATGGTACATATTTCATCCTTTATTTACTAGTGATGAACTAATGACAATTAAAATAGATGAAAAAAGATGACATTTATGACATACCTTAACATCCGTGAGATTGCTATGTTTGATAAAGCACTCATAACCTTAAAGTTCAACTGCAACAATACAGCAGAGAGAAGATTTGTTTCAGAGCCTTCATATAGGGCCTTGTATGCCTTGTCAAGTACAGGTAAATCATGAACATCATCAAAGTCATCTTGATCATCATGATCAACTTTGGGCTACTAAATGTGGCATGGATCAATGTATTCTTCATCATCTTCAACGTGTTTTCCTCGTGCATGATCATCTTCTTCCATAGGATCATTAACTTCATCTTCGATATTCACAGCTCCATGTTCATCCACTTGCAAAACCACATTCTTAGGCGTGATAATCCATATCATTTTCCCTAGGGCGCCCCACCTTTATAATAATGATAGACACAAATAAAACATGATCATGATCAAGTGATTATATATATATATAAAATGTTAAAATGATATAAACATTTACAAATTCAATCAATATAAACACATATAATGAACAACTTACTAATGGATTCATAATCATGCCCCCCTTCAACGTGACCATGCTGCCTACAATGTTTCTCAGCTGTTGTGATTAAAATTTGTCTCGTCTTTAAGCCCTTGCAATTATTGCAAGGACAATAACATTTCCCATCACCCTTTCTTTTCAATCTAGCCCACAATCCATCAAGTGTTTCTTCATTTTGTTCTGGACTAATAGTATTTGACACGATTTTTCTTTGCCAAGCTTGACTATTTCGATCTTCAAAAAATATTAAACTCACACTCCAATAATTTTTATTCATAGACAGGTAACATAGTCTAATAATTCTGATATTTTACACCAAAAAAATTTGGCGTGCAACCACCCCTGCAAAAGAGAAGATAGTCTAAAGTTAATGACCCCAAAAAACATTTTACAATGCTAATTCCAAAACTTATTAAATTCTGATTTTACTATGATTTCCAACTATTAAGACTCCTAAAATCAGAATATTGAACTTGATCACAAAATTCCTACAACAATGGAGGTAGCGAGCTAGTAAGAGCAAGTGACCCATTCCTAAGGAGCAACAAGTCAGAATCATCATTGCTAATGTCAATATAGATTTATCCTTTTAGTTAAAGATGCAATGTGTCACTTCTTATGACGAGCTTATCCCTAGGGCCCTCAACATTGAGAGAGCCCTAATAAAAAACAACAGAAGCATTGGTAAGGGCATGATTAGGGTACAAACCCTAGGCCTCTGTAGAAACATAAACAATAAATATAGCAGATTAGTGAGGTTGCAATACCAGAAAGATTGAGACAATGTAGGTAATAAAAAAATCTTGCAATCTAAAGATTGTAGCCAATAACAAGCACACTATGTAGCTTACTGAAATTTGTAAATGCATTCTATGTTAAGAAGAATGACAGTCACTTGAGATGTGACAGTCAAAAATAGGCTAAATAGTGACAAGATAATAAAGCTCAAACCTTGCATAGTAAAGTGGAGATTTTAACAGTGAGTTTCCTTACCCCCTTACTAACCTTAAGGGTTTTTCAAATGCTTTTGGTAGTGTTAGACAAGGAAAATGCAATCAGGGAATGAATGTCCAAATGAAGTAACAGTGGTAATCATAGGTTCAATGTTTCTTCTTAGCCATTAATATTGTATAATGGAGGTAGTGGATTGCATGTTTGAGCAGTGTTTTGAGACTCACCAAAGATGGGAAAATAGTGAATAATACCTTGTGGATTTGTGAAGTAGTGTCAATAAGGTTGAAGGATCTTAAGAACTACAATACCATGAAACAATGAGTCCCTTGTAGTAAGTAGGCAGTCTATAGGGCATAGTTTGATTTTATAGAAGGATGCTCATGAAAGGAATCTTCAAGTGATAGTGAGTGAGCTGTTTGAGATTGCAGCTGAGGGTGCAATACCCAGTCTTAAAGGAAGTTAGTAAAGCAGTAAATGTGCAAGAAAATCGAATCATACACAACAAACAATTCACAATGTTATCTTCCATAATGCCTTGAGTTTGAAGACAAAAATTTCATTGTATCTTCATGATGAAAGTGGTGAGCTTAATGGTCAATCACTGACAACCATGATTTTAAAACATACTATTGTGCTTATGGAGGAAACATTTTCAGCAAGGCAATGAGTGGTGGTTTGGAACAATGGCAGGTATGAAGGACTTGCTTTATATGCATACTATGCAGTCTAGCTTAAGACAACATTCTTAAAAGAGATTGAAGGTGGATTATGGAACTCAAGGGTTACCATGAAAAGGATTAAAGAAAAGACTGAGATCTATTTAAAAGCCACGGTCATGAAGATATTAAAGATGTCACATGCAAAAACCTAGTAGTTGGAGTAATGAATACAGTGCCAAAGAGGATAGTGTGCTAGGGCAGATTTAGGAGATCTCCACATTATCTAATTACAGGGAAATACATCATTTATTTATTTTTTTAATTAAAAGAAATCATTCTAAACCCTATATAGGATACATTGATACTTCAAAAGCCTCTGAAGTAATTTTAGATTATGCAAATATTTGTCAAGTAACATTCATAAGGTTTAGAAAATCTTGATCACTCTCTAGAATAGCCCATTAAGCATGGGTTGTGCTTGAATGAACTACATAATTGATATAACACAACCAATCTGCATATCAACCAGAGTTATAGGCTCTTTATTGCAGCAAGAGGTAATCACTCTTTGATCATGCTATAATTACATCCTATCATGTTAAACTTGAGACAACCTGAATGCACCCAATGATGATTATTGACACCTACATTATACAACCTGAATTAACTACATTATATGAGTGCCTCCATTTCTATCACAACATAGCCACATTAAACTTGGGTCACACATGAATGCATCCTATATTTGTTATAGCACTACTGTACCATATGACCAATACAGTTATGGATCACATAATTACACTCACAAGAATCTGTTCCTCCATTGTGATCTTATGGTGATTCCACACAAAAAAAATCTGAACATGAAATTCTCAAAACCCTTAACCTCCTAAAAATGAAATCTGATGAGATGTTGCTTTAAAATATGATTTTCAAACCTGGAACTACAAATCTGACTTCACAACTGAATTCGCAAAAAGACAATGACTACCCTCAACCCGGTGATATCTTCTTGAATTTTTTTTATTTTTCCTAAGAAAATCGTCCTTAGTTCTCCACAAACTGTCTCAAGTAGAGCAAAACACTGTCACAATAAATCAGGCGCGAACTCACTTTTCTTTATGTTGGCCACAATTTAATTTTTTTTAATTTTTCATGTTTGTCGAACATTCGACGAAAATAATAGCCGACATTTCGATGAACCCCAGGTTCGTCGAAATTTTGATGATCGTCAGGGATAAACTTTCAAAAAAATTGGAAATTACACATCAAATTTTACAAGCACCCGATGAACATCGTATTTTACATATTTCGTCGATCTGTTTCATCATATTTTACAATCAAATCTATTAGTGCGAGAGCCCTTCATTCACTCGAAGTCGCTGAGACATTACAAATCTCTTGTTGAAAGTCCCTCATAAGACTTAGTTGCCAAGACCTGATGGGTTCGCTAAGACTCCACAATGAAACCATGAGTCTTATCGAAATGTTTTATCCATTCATCTGATGTCGCTGAAACAACTCAAAGCTTATGCCAACAAAGACCCTTTATGTTCCACCGGTGAGACCGAAGGCCAGTTACCGAGACCTCTCAAATTCGGCAAGTCGTTATATCGATAGCCACAACTCACGCCAAGAGACTTCCATTTTGGGTTGATTGTCAGTGGGATCAAGAGGAGTTTGCTGAGATGTTACACCGAAAGCTCCAAGTCTGGCCAAAGTGAATTCCATATGTTATGCCGGCAAGACAAAGATACTTTGCCGAGACATCACACTGATGGCGTAGCGAGGGGCGGCAAAAGGATTTTAGGGAGACCAAGGGGATTTAGGAAGACCTCACCTCGAGTAGACTCTAACATATCGAAGGGAAAATCCCATCGGTGAGACACAAAGGAGTCTGGGAGACATCTCCCTGACACAACCAACATAGGCCGATGGAAGAGAAACCTCGGGGAGACAATACAGGGTCACCGAGAGGTAATCCCAAGCGCCAAAGGTCATAGCGAAAGTGGGGCCAGTGAAAATGGTAACAAGGGGATAGTAATGAATGATAAACGGGGCTCGAGGGAACCATAAGTGAAGAACGAACTGGGCGGATAGGTCATCGAAGAGAAAGAACAAGTGGCCAAAAAGGAAAAAGAAACCTGCAGACCCGAATGGAGAAAATAAAAACCCCAGCTAGGGTTTAAACCCATGAAAGAAGCAGGAAGACAAGACAACAGAACCAAAGGGAGAAACACTCACCAGAAGTGAGTTCAAACACACTGAGCTCAACCCTTGTGGGAGCCCACTTACCCCACATGCCAAAATGATAGAAAATTCCCAAGCTAAAGATTTGTCATGAAAAACAAGGGTACACAACTAGACAATGAGAGAATCAGAAATGGCACTAACACAAAGTTTCCTGATTTTTGAGCATTTGTCTCAATTTCCTCACTTTTTGCTACTAAGAATCCATTCCTTTGACTTATTTCCATGCTTTTGAATTATTTCCATGCCTTTGATTAGAATCTTTGCTTTTATTTTTGAGCATTTTCTTGAAAATCTCAGCTTTGATCAAAAAGCTCACTTTAGACTATTTCAAGTCCTAAAAGCTTATCTTTGACATATATCCTCACCTTTGACTTATTTTCACACCCTTTTTTCCTTGCCTCTACTTGAAAATATCACCTTTTCCTGAAAAAGATTACTTTTTCCTAGTGCTTTTTGAGCATTTTCTCAAAACCCTTGCATTTGACTCTTTCTATTGTGTTTGACTTTAGCTTTTGCTCAAAACACTAGCATGTATTCACTTGTTATCCTAGATATCATTTATCATCATTTTTTGTGTCATTATGTGTCTCCACCTATTTATAGTGAAACCCTAACATTGTGGGTTTAAAATGATTGCAGGTTGACCTTAGAGTACTAAAACTGAGAGAGAGACATCCTCAACATTTGTTTGATCCTATTTCTCATTTTGGTTTGTTAAAGGAAGATTTTATCGATTTTGTGGGACTACATTACATTTTTTATATGCCTCCTATTAGGACCCATACCGCTATGATAATTGCACTCATTGACCAGTGGCATTTAGAGACATCCTCATTTCACCTGCCTATAGGAGAGGCGACTGTTAGTCTTGAGGATGTATGGAGGATACTTCATCTTCCTATTCATGGGGAGCTAGTTACTTATCATATTCAGTGTGGTACCCATGCTATGCAACGGGTGTTAGATGTTTGACACTTGGTAGTACATTAGTCAGAGATCGATCTTTCTGATTTTTCTAATAGTGAAAATCCTATCTTGCTTGTCTTATGTGATTTGATTTAAGGACTCATTGTTCCCGATATCCAAGGTTGATGGTTTCCTATAGGTTAGGGTGTGTGTATTGAGAGTATGCTTGAGCATGGTACAAGATATGCTTTGGGTCCATGTCTTCTTGCCCACTTGTAAGAGATATGCACAAGGTCGTGGATCAAGGTAGGAAATCTATTTCCATAGGTGCTTCACTCTTGCATGTCTAGGCGTGGGAGCATATTAAAGTTACTTGACCAGATGGAATAAAAGATCATCTCCCTAATGATCCATACTCCTATCATTATGGGGATTTTATGCACTATAGCTTTTTGGGGATATTCCTTATTAGTACCGAGTTTTTGATGATATGCTGAATTTTCTGTGGAGACCTTATTTAGGGTGTGATGCTTGGCCAAAGGATTCAGATCACCTTTTTTATTTTCAACAAACTCGTTGGTTGCTTGTTCATTCTCATCTTGTGCTAGAGTGTTATTTACCAGACCGAGTATGTCATTATTTTGGGGAGAGATAGGGGTAATTTCTTGATACTTATGAGGCTTGTTTTAGTTGAACGACTCGAGAGGTTGGTGTATGGGGTCTTTAGCCAGATATAGATATTTCCATTGTTGAGTTTGGAGAACTTGCACTAGTTGGTTGAGGTTGGACAATTGGTCCAACAGATCAAGGTACCTCTCATGACTATGATGAGTGGTGGGCCTACTGCAGGCCGTTGAGACTCACTATTCCTAGGGGTGATCAAACTTTAGGAAGATCAGGTATTACAGGTCATCATGGAGAGCAACACTATATCGAGGTCCTTACAGAGTAGTTGGATAGAGCTTGTGATAGATCTCATCATGTTAGGGCCCAAGGTAATTAGGATGAGCAGCCACCTCAGGTGCAAACTTGTAGGTAGGTTTTGGGTCCTCCTCCACTAGCTTGGGATGGAGATATACTGTTAGCTCAGATGACCGCTACTAGAGATGCATAGATAGCAAGACGACATGTTGCAAAGGCTCAGATAGATATTTTAAGGGATGAGCAAGATAGTGAGAGTGGTCAATGACATGCTATAGAGGCTTTTGTACAGTTGCTTACTACAAAGAGAGATACTCTTAGGGTAGAGTGTGATCAATATTTGCAAAGGTCTACCTACTATCAAACTTTATATAAGTTTGTTGTTCCTAGGGCTGCTCGATGTCCATGGTTTGGAGAGCCTAGTTCTATGGGTGGTTATGGTAGAGTTGGTGGTATAGGTGGTGGTTCAGGTGATCAGTCTATGAGATAGCCAAATCATTTTGGTGATCTATAGGGTTTTATCCTTCTTGATAGGGTCTTAATTTTGTACTTGATTTTCATGTTGTTCATTACTTAGAGGCATTTTGTAGACATGTGTTTTGTATCTATATATTCATTGGGCTAGTTGAGCTTTGTATAGATATTATGATTTTGTATATCCTACCACACTAATAATGTACTCTATTTTTTGATGATGATATATATGATATATAACTTCTTTGATTCATTCTCGTTTTATGCCTCTATGATGATCATATATGATGATGTGTGTTTATATATGGTGTTGATATGAATGAATTCCCCTTATTTACATTATGTTTTGTATTGGTTTATTATCATCATGATGTGTATTGACGATATTGTGGATGCAAAATGGTACTAGTGATATTGCTATGCATATTTCACTTAGAAGAAATGTTGATGATTTGATAGAAAATGATGTTAATTAGAGGAAATATTGATGATGGATAGAAATGTGATCTTAATTTAGAAGAAACATTGATGATAGAAATGTGATGTTTGTTAGTATTTGATGAGTTGCTTTCTCTTTTCTTTAGAGACTTTGCAGTTTGAACAATCCTTTTCGATATAGCAAATAAATACGATGCACCAAGGTATTAATGACCAAGGTGACTTTGTATCAATTGCATTGACTTTGACTCTACAAACAAGGAGTATTCTTGTTCATACCAGACATATGGAAATCTTGTTATATTTTATGGGTGAGAAGCTTTAAAAACATGTTGGACCAGTAACACAAGAGGTATTAAGAACCTAACATGTCACTGTTACATGAAATGTTCCAAAGATGACTTCCACACATAGAACAAAGCAAGTATTCTCCATGGTAGTATAACAAGACTATCCAAAAATAGCAAATTGAAATGATGCTCAATTGTCCCCATTCCTTCTTCTTATGGACATCCTCAAGAGATCTTGAGAATGAGTCAATAATGTAAATCACAAAAATAAGGCAAAAAAATGATAAAACAATGATGTTATATCACTTGCCATGTTTGTTTGGGGTGGGTCTAGTTATCCAATGTTGATCATATCTATGGTAGGAATGGATCCATTAGGACATATCTTAGGATGTTGTTGAGTCTTGTCAAAAAGAATTTATTTGATACTTGGCTTTGTTTTAGTTCACTTTCTGATCAAATTATTCTGTAATTGTTTGCTTGAAAGTTCTAGTTGTTGATGCTTGCTTTGTTTGTTTTTTTTGTTTTGTCAAAGGGTGAATGTGATAGTCGATTTATCATGATGATGTCTTAATGTGAATTGTGATGGCGGACATGGGTCTTTTTTATTTTTCTAAGTTTTATGATGTTGGTTTTGTTGTTTTCAAGGGACTAACCTATGGCCTTTGGGGCTCATCAAAGATAATCCTTTCCTATGTTGTACATGCAAAGGCTCGTAGTTCACTTGGTTTGAGTGTTTTTAACCTTTTTTGTTTTGTGAATGTTTTTGGATTTTGTATTTTTGGACTATTTTTGGATTTTTTGTTTTTGACTAAGTTGAAGTAAAGCATATTGAAAACCTAAGGGGATTCACCTAGGGTAAATTTTACACACAGAGACCATGTAGTTTGACCATTTGACTCAAAACATAATTTTTTTTGGGTAAAAATTGATAAGCTAGATTGTTATTCCACTTTTATGTCTGGAAGATATGCTATAGGAAATCTACTTGAACTAGTTGTGAGGTTTAAGTAAATGTTGATATCTTAGACTGTTTGAGTGAAGGAATAAGCCCATGATGTTTTTTTTTAATTTTTTTCAAATGCTTTTGTTCTTTTACTATTTTCTAGATGTTTTTTTTCTTTTTTGCTATTTTCTAATATTTTTGATGTTTTGTTGTTTTCTGATGTTTTTGATCTTTTGTTGTTTTCTAATGTTTTTGATCTTATATTTTTTTCTATGACCATGATAGGATGCTCAAAGATCTAAACCATGACTAGTTTCGAGAATTTTCCCCCAATTGTAGACCAAACAACATTCCTTAATCAATGACAAGCCATCGTTGGATACCCTATTTTATTATGAAATGAATGGGTAGACGTTGTGGATAGTACCGAGAGATAATGATGCAAGTTTTATTCAAACATAGCGCCTGCTTGCTAGGTTTTCACTATGGTACCTTTTCTAAGAGTTCCACAAAATGGTTTTCACTCAGAGAACATTTCATTTCTCTTTACTATTTTTCTTTCTTTTTGATTTTTTTTTGTATTTTTTATTCTTTTTGTATTTTTTTGTATTTTTTATCCTTTTTCTATTGTGTTGGATTTTTACCCTCTTGTCAAGGGTATTCTAATGTGCTTCATGTGTAGAACTTCTTGAGGTGGTTGTTGTTTAGCGATTTAGCTAAAGGTTCTCCTTCAAGAGTAGCTAACTGATATGCCCCAAAGCTGTATCTTGTTGTGATGGCAAATGAGCCTAACCAATTGGGTTCAAATTTTCCTTTTCCATCCTGATTTAGTTATACTTTTCGATTCTCTTTGAGAACTAATTCACCAAATTGAAAGTTCATATCCTTGATATTTTTGTCATAGTTTTGTTTGAGCCAATTTTGATAAACCTATAGATGGTTTAACACGCTCAAATTTCTTTCATCTAGGAGTTATAATTCATTTAACTTGGATACCTTGTATTCTTTGTTGTTGTCAATGCATTTTAGTGAAACTCGCAATGAAGGGATTTCAACCTCAATAGGAAAGATGACCTATGATCTATAGACCAAGGAAAATGGTGTGACATAGTAGGTGTGTGAATGTTGGTTTGGTAGGCCAATAAGGCTAGGTTTAGCTGCAAATGCAAATCATGACTAGCTTCATTAACAATATTTTTGAGTATTTTTAGTATGGTTTTGTTTCATGCCTCAACTTGACCATTTCCTTGGGGAGGGCATGGATAATCGATGGTGGATAGAAAATTTGGAACAAAGCTCTTGGACATCCTAATTTTTAAATGGGGTTCCATTGTCTATTATTATTGTTTGGGGAATTCCATACTTGGAGATGAGATAATTCAAAATGAATTTTGATATTTTTTTGTTGGTGATATAGGTCAATGGAATTGCCTCTATCCATTTAGTGAAGTATTTTGTTGCTGTGATAATGAATTTTCGCTTGTTGGATGAAGCGGGTGATATCTTGCCTACAGGGTCTAATCCCCATTGAGAGAAAGGCCATGGTTTGGTTATAGGTCTCAATTCCTATGCTAGTGCATGAACTAGGTCATTGTTTTGTTGACATTTTCAACACTTTCTAGAATACTATATGCATTCATGTTCCATGGAGGGCTAGTAGTATCCTGTTCTAAGCAGTTTCTATGCTGGGTTAAGTCTACCAGAGTAGGATCCACAAATACCTTCATGAACTTCTTGTAAAGTTGTTTGTGCTTCTTCTGCATTAAGGCACCAAAGTAATGTACCATCTAGAATACGACGGTATAGGGTATATCCTAAGATGATAAAATGGGAAGTTCTACAGGTGAAGGTTTTCTTTTGGTTGGTTGTTAAGTCAAGGGGTATGGTACCATGCTTGATGTAGTCAAAGGTATCTTGGTACCATGGGGAGTGATGACCAACAACAATACATACCAATTATGATTTGAGGATGTTGAATGCTGGTTCAAACAACTGTTCCACAAGGAACTCATACTTAGGAATGTTTTGTGGAATATCAAGCAGTGAGCTTATTGTTTCCATTACATCGGTAGCTCTATTATTGATCTGAGGAATTTTCTCAAAGGTTATTCTGATGAAGTATTCCTTGAAGATATACACCATCCTTTTATATGGTAGCAATTTTTCATCTTTTGTCTAGTACTCATCATTCACTTGTTTGATAACTATCTGAGAGTCTCTGAAGACATGTAGCTCTTTTTTTCTCCATTCAATAGCCATTTTTAATCCTGTGATAAGAGCTTCATATTCTGAGATGTTGTTCATGCATGGGAATGCAATCCTGTAGCTCTTGGGCATACTATCTCCTTGTGGTGTCAGAAATAGAATACAGGCTCTAGATCCATGTTGTGTATGGGACCAATCAAAGTATAGAGTCCATTGGTCTATCAGTTCTTTCATCAAGATACTCTCATTGGGAAAGTCCACTATGAGAGGTTTATGACCATGGGTATGTGCAGGATCATGATGGGTCAAAAAGTGGCAATATGATGGGTATGTGGCTGACGACTTTTTTTTTACCCAAAATTGATGAAACAAAAATGGTTTTTAAAGGAGATTCTCAACTTTCCACCAATATGAATTATGTTTTACTTTGATTTTAATAAGTAATTATTATTCATTTTCTATTCAAATTATGACTAAAGTCTTCTTGATAGGCTGATTGAAAAACATCTATAGCTTTCAAAAATTATCACATTTTTGAATCCAAAACATGCATCACATTCTATGATTTGCATAATATAGGATTAAAAAAAGAAAAAATGAATTTCATGAAGTTTTGACCAAGTTAAGGTGGTCAGACATACGATTTTTTTATATTTTTTAAAAGTTGTAATAAAAAATTCATAATTAATTATTTACTTGGAAAAAAATTACAAAAAATTATGCATCACATTGGGACATGAGTCCTCTATTTATATCTAAAATATTGTAAACAAATATTATAATTTTATTGTGGTTAGGGTGGTTAGATAGATACCTACTTATTTTTTCCTTGAAATTTAAGTACTATAGCATTGAAATTTCAAATTTTCACCAAATAGATTTATTTATTTTTTAAACAAACCTAGTAGTTTAGAAACTACATTCACTTTGCTACAGATTCTATTCTTACATATTTTTGAAATATTATAGATAACTTGTTCAAATTTTTACGTCAAGTTTCCTAACTCTAATTTTTTTGAATTTTTTACCACTTAAGGGCCTGTTTTTTCCATGATGATCCTGCACATACCCTCATCTAAGGGTGCTTCAACCAGTTGGTATGCTATAATTTTTCCCTTGATAGATCACCTATCCACATACTCTATATCAAACTCACTTAGTATCATTACCCATTTGGCTATTCGACCTATTAGGGCTGCCTTTTCTAGTAAGTACTTGAGTGGGTCTACCTTAGAAATCAACTTGACCTTTCTATTCAGGATGTAGTTTCTTAGGTTTTGATTTGAAAACATGAATAAGAGACATGCTTTTTCAATGGGTGAGTAATTTAGTTCATATCCCACCAATTTTTTTCTATATAGTAGACTAACCTTTCTTTATTGTTATCATCTAGCTAGGCCAAGAGAGCTCCTAGTGCTACTTGTGTGGTAGACACATAAAATATCATTTCCTTTTCTTGGATAGGCAACATGAGTGTAGGAGGAGTAAGTAGGTACTCCTTGAATTGTTGGAATGCTTGGTCACTTCTCCCATCCCACTTGAAGGTGATGTCCTCGTGTAGGAGGTTAGTGAAAGGGTGACATTTTTCTATCGATTGTGTGATAAATCACCTGATGGATGTAGCTTCCCTTGTAGGCTCCTCAACTATTTTAGTGTTTTTGGAAGGGGCGTATCCATTATGTCTTTTAATTTGGTTGGACCTACTTCAATCCCTCTTCTTGATACTATGTACCCCAACATATTTCTAGATATTACCCCATATAGCATTTCTTAGGATTGAGTCTCAGATTATACTATTCAAGATGATCAAATACCTTAGCCAGGTTTGTCAAGTGGTTTTCCCTTTTGATTTATTTTTCAAGAATGTCATCCACATAGTCCTCTATTATTGTGTGTAGCATATCATGAAATATGGTCATCATTACTCTTTGATATGTCACTCCTGCATTCTTTAGACCAAAGGGAATTACATTCTAACAAAATGCTCCCCAAGAACAAGTAAATTTTGTTTTGTGTTGGTCATCTGGAGAGATCTTTATCTAGTTGTATTCGGATAAACTATTGATTAATGATATCATCTCATTCCCTACTATTAGATCTACAATCATGTAGATACTTGGCAATGGGAAGTCATCCTTTGGACAATCCTTGTTCAAGTCTCTGAAGTCTATGCATATCCTTATGCCCCCAATAGGATTGGAAACTAGTACTAGATTTTATATCCATTGTGGATAGTTGATGGGTCTGATGAAACCGACATCTAGTAGGTTCTTTAGCTCTACCTTTACCAGTAATACTATCTATGGATGTATTTTTCTATGTTTTTGTTTGATAGGATTTGCTCAAGGGATTAAAGCTAGATGATGTACTACTAATGTTGGATCTAGTCTAGGAATGTTAGTATAGGTCCATGCAAAAATTATCTTCTGGGAATTGATGAAGGCTATGAAGTTGTCCTTTTTTTCTGGGTCCAATGATGTAGCATGGTAGGTTATCTTTGGGTCATCTGTTGTGCCAACATTTATGGGTTTTTCTTCCTCGACTAGCAGTGTTGATCTTTCTTGATATTCTTCTATAGGGAGATTGAATCTTCCATCCTCGAGTTCCTCTAAGAGGTTTTCACCTTTGGATGCATCCTTTATTTTCCTCTTTTCTAGATTCGATAGAGCCACAAGGTGGTTTTCTCTAGGGGACTGTATTTTTTATGTTCTTTCTTTCATTTTTGTGACTAGAAGATTCAATATCTCCACCAAAGTATGTCTCTTATTCAAGTTCCATTCTGAATCTTTCTTTGTGGTCTCCTGGTGGTATGTCTGTTCAAAGTCCCATGAACTCTACAATTGCCTCATCATTTTAGAATTGATCCAGAATAGGTGTATGTTGTTGTTGATCCCAATCTATGATTTGTGGGTACTATAGATGGAGGTCATCATCTTGATCTTCAAAGCCTATGGAAATGGATGGAAGGGTCAGTATGGCTTGGGTGTCTTTTTCCCATTGAGTGTCTAGGTCACATTGCTAGAAGTGGGAGAATCATAAACAATGATGAAGGAAGGAGAATCCCATTCATAGTCATTAGAGTCTGTATCAGAATTGTAGTAGATGTTGGGAATGGTTTGAATATGCTGGAGAGGGAACCTATCAATGCTAAAGTTATCAAATAATTCTTCAATGAGTAAATCATTGTCTAAAGTATGATAGGTATCCAATACCTTAACGCTAGCAGAAGTTTCTTACTTCTTCCAAGAGGTTCATCCAGTTTTTGGAATAACCACATATTTTGGCTTATCCAATACCTTAACGCTAGCAGAAGTTTCTTACTTCTTCCAAGAGGTTCATCCAGTTTTTGGAATAACCACATATTTTGGCTTATAACCTAGCCCCATATTCTTCTTCCTTTGTTCTACTATAATAGGCTCTAACTGGCCTTTTTTGTGTAGCCCAAGGTCACCCTTTCCATTATATCCCATATGTTTAACTAATTGATAACCTCTAGTAGTAGGGTCAGTTAAAATGGGTTGTGGCTTTTTTGGTTCTTCTTGGTCCTCGTTGTAGAACATATATGAAAAGTCCTCAAATATTTCTTTATCTTGCATGTCTCCCCACCTAGTGAGGATAGTGGGCATGGAAATAATTTGCACTATCTTGATCTCTTTTGGAACTCCATATACTCTTGGTGTTGGTGGAAGCATGTTGATGTAGAATGCTTGGTTAAAATAGTAATTCCTATTACCCTTATCCAATACCTGAATCTTGGCTTCTATTTTTGGTTGGTCACTTGAGGTGTTCTTGGTTGAGGTTGATGGAAGTGTGGAAGGGTCACCATAAGAAAATGATTGGAATGCTATATCATTGCAAGGCACACGTTGTATTTTATTGTATTTCTCCTCTAACTTGGCACATAAATGAAAAGGATCAGGATCAACATATAGTGATACCTCTTTTCCTTCATGGGGGAACTTTAGGCATTCATGAAAAGTGGAAGGGACTACTTGTAATGCATGGATCCAAGGGTTTCCAAGGAGGATGTTGTATGGCAACTCAAATTCTAGTACTTGACAAGTGGTTTTTGTTAGGGCCAGACCTATCTACACTGGTAACCTAGCTATTCCTTCAAAATTTCTTTCAAGGTCATTGTAGGCCCTTAATGCGACACTCTTTCCTCTATCAATCACATCATCAAAATACCCTAGTTGTTTGAAAAATTTTAAGGTATAGATGTTTAAACCTGCACCATTATCTATCAATACTTGTTTGACCATGGTTTTATGAACACCAACCTCTATGTAGAGGGGTTGGTTGTGAAATGCTCTTTGGGGTAGATCTTTCTCAGAAAAGATTAAATGATTACTTTTTGTGATCTTACCAACCATAGCTTGGAACTAACTAGGATTGAGGTCATTAGGGACTGCTATTTCCAATGCATTTTCTAGTATTTCCCTATGGGCGGGTGATAGTTTTAACAACTACAAGATTTATATTAGTGTAGGTGTTTTCTTTAATTATTCCACAATACTGTAGTCATTTGGTGACTTGATTGTGGGTTTGGGTGGGACTCCTTGAATTGTAACTCTTCCTCGATGGGTGGTTACATTACAGTTTTTTTCTCCACCTTGTAGCGTCACTATGTTTCCCCTATTATCATCAACTTGTGAAAGGGTTCCTAAAGTTGTGTCCCCATATTTGTAATTAGCATTATGGTACTCTTGTTTCTTTCCTTTTTCATTTCCTTTGGCATGGTTTGGGATTGGGTTTCAGTATATTTGTAGGTCATTATTCTAAGGATGATTTTCAACATCTACCTCCCCTTTGTCTATTAAATCTTGGATAAGGTGCTTGAATCTCATGCAATTGTTTGTGGTGTGTCCTTTGATCATATGGAAGTCATTCATAAGTCCTCATTATACCATGGTGTCTTGAAACTAGGTTCCTTGTAGTTTGGATGATCATTAGTTTTGAGCAGGTTTTGTTGTACTAGTTTGTGCATGACTATTTCTAGTGACTCACCTAGTACTGTGAATTTCCTTCTTGGTTGATTGTACTACCTCTATTTCCCTCCCTAATTTGTTTGTTGGTTCACAACTTGATTGTATTTGGGATAGGTATTTTGGTTATTTTGCACATTGTCTAGAACATATCTTGTTTGTGCTACCTGTGGTTTATTTTTAACTGTGTTTTGTACTACCATAATCTTCTAGCATCAACCACTCCATCATTTGTGACATTTTTTTTTTTAGCCCAGACTTTAGGTTTTTCATTTGAACTAGATGGACTATCTTTTGAGCTATTGGTTTTAAGGGAACCTCTTACAATGAGGGCTCTCTCAATATTCAAACCGTTCTCAATGGTTTCTTCAAAGTCTATTATACATAACATTGTGAGTTGATAATTGATCTCAAGTAAGACATTGGTAATGAATATGTCCATCAATTCCTTGTCAGGGATGGGCCATTTACATCTACTAGCCTTGTGTCTCCATCATTGTAGGTAGGAGGTAAGAGATTCTCCTTGATTTTTTTTGATCATAGACAAGCTTGTGATGGTGACATCTTTCTCAATGTTGCAGGAGAAGTGACTTATGAATCTGTTAGATAGTTCATTGAAGGTTTTGAATACTATTTTCAAATAGGTGAACCACTCCATAACATGGCCCATAAGGCTACATGGAAATAGTCTCATGAGGTATGAGTCATTGTGTCATACTTCCATGTATGATACATAGAAATCATGAATATGTTGGATGTTGTGGTTTTTTCACTGATATGTGGTTGTCATTGATGTCAACACTATTAGCATTAGTGCATTTGAAGTTCTATGTGTCGAGGATATTGAGAAAATTGTAATGGAATGAGTTGCAGGTTATCAGTGGTGAAGTGATGTTCTATCTGTCAGTTAGTTCTGTATGTTGTTGATCAGAGGTTGTGTACTAAAGGGTTTCTTGTTGAGTATATCTAGTTTATCTATGTTGAGTTTCAAAGATCCACATGAAGATTTGTATTTTGACAATTTT
>VDFB02347595.1:0-11702 GCA_007258455.2 Sequoia sempervirens | reverse complement strand
TGATCTAAAGTAGTTTGATCAAACCCTCTTCAATTGGAATGCTTTAAGTGAAACTTTTTAAGGATTAAATCATATATTTTCTAAAAATATGTGATTTCAGCAAAAATTAGAATCTCCTAGAAATTCTAAACCAGCTTTGTGGGATCACCCATCATGAAATAGGAAGGGGTTTCCCCTAAAAGTAAATTTTGAAATAAACATAAGGGATCCACAGATTGGGGGTCAGTGTATGATATTATAGAGCCCAAAAATGTCATCATTCCCCAAATAAATCATGTGGAACATGAAGAATGACACATATAGAGCAAAAACAAAGAAAATTCCTTTTGGGTCAACATGGAAGAGACCTAATTGTCTCAAAACCTTGTGTCATCCCCAAAAGGAAATAAAAGACAAAGGAAAAGATAAAGGGTGTATGACATATAGAAGAATGAAAGTACAAATAGAGGAATGAACATGAAGACACATCAAAAAAAAATAGTACGAGGGATCACATTACACACATGTAAACACAAAATGAACATGCAAAAGAAAATAAAGGAAAGACTAGTAAGGCACATGTGAGTCAACCTATAGCAGGTCATCTACATCCCAATCTTGTTCACTATATGTAGAAGGAAAAAAACTAGCCAAAGAGACAACATCAAGTGCCAAACTAGGATAATCACCAAGCTCAGCATATGGTGAAACACTCTTTGCAAGAGGATCATCACGAATTTTATCATTTAAGCTCATAGAAGAGGAAAACAATAAGTTTAACTCACTATGCACTTGTTCATAGATCTTTGCAATTTCATTACCATCATCCAAGTTAATCTCAATAGAAGGTCTAATGATAATATCCTTTGAAGGTTCTTATTTTGTTCAAAATTTTGGAGTTTCTTATTTTGGTGAAGGAGGAGAATCATCATGCATTCCTTGAGGTAAGTTTGGATTTTGATTTTCTATATTGTTATTTTCTTATTTTTGTTGTAATAAATGATTAATAGCATGACATCTATGCCTACGATCTCTAGCATTTTGGTTCCTTTTTGATCAATTTTCAAGTTGTGATTGTGTTAGGGCGGGTTTATCAACCATAGGTTTCTTTTCTTCCCTTAAGGGAGGAACTGAAGGAACCATAGGGGGTTGTTCAACCACTTTATCTTTAGCTTTGTAAACATGTTTGATTTTAGGAGGCACTACGAGACTTATTTGGTTATCTCATGGTCTCTTATGGGAAATGGGTGGAGGATTTGCTATGTTTTGATCTTATTTACTTCAAAGAGCTTTTGGTTCAATCATAGTTTTGTCAAGGGTAGGAGGCTTAATTATGGGTTGAGGCATGTTTGTAAGGGATAACTTTTCTATGAATTTTTCCTTAAACTTTTGATAGGATTTGAAAAAGAAGTCCTAATGAGGCCTAATAGGTTTCATAGGTTTGGAGCAAAATAAATCCAATGAGAAATTTCCACAAGAAGACACAAGATTAAAACCATTATGGTGCACAATAAAGATTCCATTTCCAAATGGAAACTTTAAGCATTTATGCACAACCGATGGGACATCATTCATGGAGCAAAGTCATGGATAGCCTAATGTCACATGAAATTGGTCCAATGACGGGATGATAGAAAATGAGTCATGTAATGAGTTTGGTCCAAATTTTAAATGAAGAGTTATCAAACCTACCATAGGGAAACAAAAACCATTATGTGTTTTGATGCATGCTTTCAGTTTTCATAAGTATCACAATAAAGCTCATGCAAAAATAGGAATTATTTAGTGATCAAATTCTCTACACAAATTAGGTGCATGTTTGATTATTTTGTGTTGTGAGAAAGCAATGTCAAGAAACATCTTAGTTAGGCCCTTACAAGGTTCAACTTCAAAAATTCCAATCATATTCTCTAATTTCTTTGTGTTTCAATAATTTGTGTCAACATTCATCACATCATTCTTTGTGTCAATAGATTTGATAGACGAAATTTTATGATTTGGCATAGGATTAGTAAAGATTTGTGAATTTTGACTAGGAGGGGCTACAAACTTATTACTTTGATCATTAAAACCACCAATTTGAATATGACTAGAATCAATGAGCTCTTGCACAACATGTTTAAAATGCTTGCAATATTTTTTATCTTGTCCATTTTGTTGATGAAAATGGCAATAGGAATTTCTTCTATAGTTAGAAGGTGGAGGCCTAGTAGGATCAGGAGCTCTAACAAGAGGTAAGGATATTAAGTACTTGTTTAAGAGTTGTAGCTCATGGTATTATGAAGGGTGTTGAGTAGAGGTGTTAATTGTCTATTTCTAGTAGAAGTTGCGTATGGGTTTTTCATATTTATAGCAGCCACTTGGTTATTGACTCATTGAGTTGGTTGAGGGGGATTAAGTTGTAAAAATACCTTGTGTTATTTCTTGAATGGTTGATAGTTGTTATGAGATGTGGATTCATATTTTTTATGATGACTAGAGGGGATTTTTCACTTCACAACTACTAAGCGATTTTTGATAATCACTAGGGGTAGTACACAACTATGTGAAGGAGGGAAACTTCAACATCTTGATCTTAGTTTGGAATTTGTTTTGCAAATGTGAAATAAACATTATTTGAAGGTCATAATTTGGAATCTTAATTTTTATTCGTGAGTAAAGAGTCGAGTATTGTGCTATGAAATCAATGACCTTTTCATAATCATTTTATAGTTTGCATGTCATTAAATCAACCAAGGTCATCTTAGGACCCATATGTATTTGGAAATGATTGTAAAATGCATCAATAAGTTCATTGAATGAACTTATTTTATTATTCGATAAGGAGAAAAACCACTCCAAGGAAGTATCCTTCAAGGATCTAGGGAAGATTTTAACCAAGAGTTTATCCTCAAAAATGAAGTCACTACATAGGGTTGTATATGTAGAAACATGTCTAACAAGATCTACTTTCCCACCATATTTCTCAAATATAGGAATATCTATACATTGTGGTATTTGTGTTCTCAATATCTCTATGGAAAAGAAATTTATTTTAGCATATTGTGAAGGTTGGCCATTTTTTTTTCGACTTAATGTAGCAATTTGTTGTTGGAGGGATGAAACATTTTACAAGAGTGTGTTAGGGACAGGATCATTGTGAATGTTGTGAGATGGAGGTGTATAAGGTGGGGATGTATATGTACTCGGATGGCAAGTGACTTGTAAGTTTGTTGGAGGAGATGGATTAGGAGATATGATACTTGAATGCACAAAGCTAAAGGGAATCCCAGTGGAAATACCTAAGGAAGTGTTGACACTGCTATTAGGTTGTATGGTTGTTGTAACAGTTGGATTGGTGCATGTCAGAATAGAGGTTATGGTTGTGGAAGGAGGAATTGGATTTCCTCCTTGAATTTGAGTATACCCCAAAGTTTGAGCACAACTATCTAAGGTAGGGACATTTGGGTATGTGCAAGATCCTCATGGAAAAAAAGGGCCCTTAAGTGGCAATTTTTTTTTAAAAAAAATAGACTTAGGAAACTTGATGTAAAAATTTGACTAAGTTATCTATATTATTTCAAAAATATGTAAGAATAGAATCTGTAGAAAATTAAATGTAGTTTCTAAACTACTAGGTTTTTTTTTTTAAATATATTTTAAGTAGAAAAATTTTGAAATTTCAATGAAGAAGTACTTAAATTTAAGGAAAAATAAGTAGGTGCCTATTCGACCACCCTAAAATCCACAATAAAATGATAATATTTTTTTAATAATATTTTAGATATAAGTAGAGTGACTCATGTCCCAATGATGGTACTTTTTGTAATTTTTTCCCAAGTAAATAATTAAATATGAATTTTTATTACAACTTAAAAAATATAAAACCTCGTGATGTCCTAATTAATTAACTTGGTCAAAAATTCATGAAATTCTTTTTTAATCCTATAGTATGCAAAGCATAGAATTGAATTCAAAAAATGTGATACCATTTGAAAAGCTATAGATGTTTTTCTAATCATCTTATCAATCAAGACTTTAGCCATATCCAAATAGAAAAATGAATAATAATTATTTATTAAATTCAAAGTAAAGCATAATTTATATTGGTGGAAAGTTGAGAATCTACTTTAAAAAGCCTTTTCATTTCATCAATTTTGGGTAAGAAAAAAACCATCAGCCACATACCCTACACATGCCCATCATATCACCACTTTTTCGCCCATCATGATCCTACACATACCCATTTTTATTAATGACATGAGCTTGCCACAACAATCTCTATTCCTTGCCTATTTTCGCTATTCCCTCATGTTATCTATCATAGGGATTAGGACAATTGCAATCAAAGCTCATGTAAATCTTGCAATTTATCAAGTTCTTCTATATATTCTTCTTATTTTTTCATGAGGGATGCATGACCAATAATTGCATAATATCAATCACATCAAGTGTAGGTAGGGAAGTCAGGAAATGAAGTGTTATGGGTATGATTCCATAGTGGTTGACTAGTAATAACACTATGAGTGAAAGAGTTAGAAACCCAAGATCCACATGAGTGATGTATCACAAGATGACATGAGTCTCAACTACATCTCATGACAATATTAGCAATAGGGAAACCAAGTTGTGAAGCCTATATAGGGTTTTAAAACCCAAGGTGCACCCAAAATGGATAAGAGGTGAAATGCAAAACAAATACCCTAATGTAAAGTGCAATGAAGTATGTAAAATCAATTTTAGATTTAAAACAAGATAATTTTGATTATGCTATGTAAAACCTAAAAATGATGTCTTTTAGATGCAAATTTAAACTCACGCAATGCACTAAATTTGAAAAATGAAGCTTAATATGAACAATTTCAGATAACAAAAATTCAAAAAACTAACACAACAAACTAATATAGAAACAAACAATGTAGAAACAGTGGTTTTAATGCTCAAAATTTTAGGAAAAGCCTTGATCAGGGACTCATTTTCCCATGGGTGAATGGGTCTCACTTCAGGATTTTTAAAAATTAATTTGTAATTTTTTGAGATGATTTTTATGGTTTTTAGATTATGGTTTTAGATAGTGAGTTACAGTTTCATTTTTTTGTAAAATGAGGTCTAAATGCAAGTGCAAAATAGTGCAAAACAACAAGTAAATAGACCTAATTTGAGATGCAATTTTCAAATGTAAATGAATGATGATGCAATGTTATGTAAACACTATTCAAAATGACTGATATTTTAGAATTTTCTAGATTTTAAAGTATGCAAAAATGCAAACCTAAAACCCTAAACAAGATGCAAACTAATGCAAGAAATCAACCCTAAATGAGATGCATATCAATGCAATGTGATGCAAATGAATGCAAAACCTAGATCTAGGGATGAAAATAGACACCAAATTAGCAAGTTTCGATGCTCAAAATTTAGGTTCACCAGAATGAAATATAGAAAGTAGAGTTTGGGGTTGAAAGGGATTCACCAAAATTATAATAAATTGATGGGAGTCAACCCTTAGGTGAATAAAGTCAAAGTAAGAATATTTATATTTCCTTATGCTTGAAGGACGGGGGTCAAGGTCAAAAACAAAATTGGGGAGAAAAATTAAAAAATAGAAAATCAACACCAAAATGCAATCCAACACTTGAAACAATAATATTAAACTCAATACTAGTAGAACCAGAAAACAAATTGTGGATCTGAGAAGGGAAAATACTTGTGTACTAGTCACCAAAAGTGCTTTTAAGAAGCAAATCTGGGACTCATTCGCCCATGGGAAAACAAGTCCATGTGCAAGGTTTTTCTATAACTTTTAGGAGCCTCTGATACATATCTAAATCTTGTAATTTTCCTAGGTTTCAAAGTCAAAATGTCAGAAATTACTTTGAGATCTTAGTTTCAATGAGATGACAATAATTTTGACAACTTTTGTAACTCTGACAACTTTTTAAATCTTGCACTTTAGAAGTTCTTCAAGTCTTCTTCAACCTAAACCTGCAATCAGACGTATAAGAGATAAAAATGTTTATTTTGGGTGAATAGGGGTTTGCCTTGGTCAAACCCCATTTTGGTAATCAAACCTTGAATTGAAATGAAACATGAAAGAGGGAATGGAGAATGAAAAAAAGCTATGTTACCACTCAACAAACTCTTGAATGAAACCTTGATAATGGAGATCTTAGGAGGTCTACAAATTGCATGAGATGGCTAAATTGGATGTGGATCTTGACACTTGAATCATGCCTGAAATGACACTTTGAATGCTTGACTTAATCATGAAACATACATTACAATGTTAGCTCCAAAAACATGCATGATGCAAGAAGAATTTGACATGATAAAGAGATCTTGAATGCTGCAATAAAACTTTGATATATTTTCTCTTGAATTCCCTTGATCATATACTATGCTATAATTTTTCTCACTTCAAATTTCTAGGTGAAACTTAGTGAAATAACCTTGTATTTATAGGTATGTATCCTTAATTTCTCAAAATTCAAATATCACAAGTCAACATTGAATTATAGATTTGAAAACATTAAATATCACCAAAAAAATAATTTAAATTTAGGTCCTAAGGTTTATGGAGGACCCATTCACCCATGGGCGAATGGGTCCTAGATCCATAAACCTAGGACACACATTTCTCAATGTAATTTTTTATGTTTAGGCATTAATTATTGTCAGCTTTTCCCCTCAAAAAATGTAATTTAATAGGCTTGGAAATGAATAAAAGGGATAATTAAGGAATAATTAAGCTCAATTAATTAAGAGGGCCCAAATAAGTGTGTAAATGTAAAGAGGTACATTTAACAGCACTAAATTAAGGCATAATTAAGTCCAAACTAACCAGGAGGGCCCAAACAAGTGAGAAAATGTAAAGGGTTACATTTTTCTACACTAAAAGACTATTAAAGAAATCTTATAGGACATTCACTTCATTTTAAGTGTTACATGGAATTACTATATTTATTAGATAGAAACACAAACTAAAAATAGTAATATTAGAGAATATTCTGCTTTTGAGAACATAATTTTTTTGTATATAACCAATCATAAATATTAGCATACAATCATCCATTAAGTTTTCATAATTGTCAGAGGCCATCTTAAGGAACTTAGTCCTAAATTCAACATAGATCCAAGTACATATTTAGAGTAGGAAAATCATTCATACATAATAAGAGTAGTTCACATAGTTAGATCATAATGGTTTAATTTAGAATCACAATTAAATATATATTTATTAGGTTTCCATAGCTCAATCATAGCCACGCCATTCCCAAGTTTACCATGTGGATTTGTTTTTTGGAAGAACAAACCTAACTAGGTCTTGAGGCTATCATATACCTTCCTATACTCTTTAGTGAGGCAAGACACATTGCCATAGTGTTCAACACATAAATTCTATTTATTTTAGTTCCAAAAATTTGAGTCATTTATCTTTGTAAATGATTTTTTTGTTTATAGCCTATGTATTAATATGGTGGTTGTTTTCTACTATATGTTTCATAGTTGGTGCAGGTGCACCTTGTTCATAGAATGCCTTCAAAAGGAAAAGTTGCAAAATTTAATTTTTCAATTGTAAAACCATGTAAAAGAGTCATGTAGGGTCACATTTTATGTATCTAAAGTCTTAAATAGGTCTCTAGGGGGGTTAATTGTGTTCATTTGCAAAAAATGCTATTTTGTTGTACAAATTGTAAAAGTTGCCAAACTTGTAAAATGCAAGAAAAGGCAAGAATATGAAAAGTCAGTTGAGTAGGGGAAAGTTTGTGGTTGATAAAAGAAGTTGAGAAGGAAGTTAACTATTGGGAATCTCTTTATAAGACTTGTAGAGGGTGAGCAAATGATCATTCTTTGTATTCTTGAAGATTTGCTATCAATAAAAGTACCTTGTTAGTAATTTTCAGAGTTTCTCTCTATGTTTCATCAATTTGTATGGTCTGTACAGAAGTTTAGGACTTTAAATATTATGATTCTTGGTAGATTAGAGAGTTAGCATTCATTTAAATCCACTTGGGAGAGATTTGATTGAGAAAAACATCTGTTTGAGTGCATTCTTTGTAGTTCAATTAGAAACCCTTAAACAGGGGTTTTGAGAGTCAATTAAGCAATTAATCACTACTCCACATAATTAATCTTTTTAGATTAGTGGAGTAGATTAAATTATGATGTTTTAAGTTTTGAATATGCGTGCAGGTATAGGGAAAACAAGAATGTAATGGTTGAGTTACTATTACGAGGGAATTTGAAATGTTTCCATACATTAATTGATGCTACAACCAAGGGTTTGCAGATATATCAGTTGCAGAGGCTTGGAAATGATTTCTAGAGCATATTCATACATAATCAAACATGATTAAGGCAGTGGTAGGTTGGTGTGAGGTTTGAAATGTGCTTTTTCAATAAACCCTCTCTTATTTGTGCATTGTGAAGCTTAAATTAAGGGTTTGGGTTTTGAAGCCTATGGAACATTTGGTTAAAATGATCAAATGTTTGTTGATTCTTGAGTTTGATGACCTAATAGAATAATTTTTGTGATTACTTGGGATTGGGGAGGTGTTTTGATGGAATTTCCTTTGCAAAATAGGTCTATTTTGGTGCCTAAAAGCATGGGACATTCAATTGTTCACTTGTTTGTTCTAAAGTACTAATATTTGAGTTTGAGGTATGTTCTTATATGTTATAAGGGTTCCCTAAAATCGTGCATAGCCTAAAGTGAAATAATGTGGAGCAGTGTAGATATATCCGATCTTGTTATGGTGATCTACTACTAGAATATAGGTCCTTGGGTGCATGAGTTTGTTTATCTGATGAAACAGAGTTAAGATGTGGTTTTTTGTTGATTTTTCCAAAAGGATGATATTAAAAAAGTCTCAATGCTTGGACAAAGTTGGGAATCAAATCTAGTTGTTTCGGTGTTTGAAGAAATGTAGGACTATGATGCAACATTGGTGTCTTAAGTGTATGATTTTGAAAGTCTAAAAAAATAGAGTAATGAAGCAGTATGTTTGGTTTATTTTTGACAAAAGATGAAGTTTTAAGATTTTTTATGAGGTCAATAAAGGTTGTGTCCATCTTAGTTCCATATATGATGTCTTTGTACCTTGAGTTTCTTGAGGAGTGTTGGAGCAAGTTGGATGAGTTGAATGAATTGATGGAGTAAGAGTTGTCTGATCAAGTTTTTGTTTTAATTTAGTCAAATTGATGTTGGTTAAGGTATATTTGAATCTAATAAGGGTCTATAGTACTGATTTGGGTGATTGTGGTGATTGGTAGCCTTAAGAATGGCAAGTAAATTTGATAGATTTTGGTGAAATGAATAGTGAATTTTTGGTGCTTGCTTAATTTGATCTTCTCCATTTGAGTTTGGGTCAGAAGTACTCGTAATGTTGGTTCTTGTTAGATGCTCTTGCACCAATAATCAAATATTATGTCATACATTTTACTTTTCTTAGATGATTGTACTCTTATAGCATTAAATTTTTATTTTTTTTGTCAATCATTAATAATTAAAATTATGTAAATTAAAATATTTAAAACAATAAACTAATACACTAAAAAATTAAAAAAAAATATTAGGCTATGCAGACCAGATGGGCCAAAAAGTGGCTTATATGATGGTATCAGGAGGGTATGTGGGAATACCCAATTTCTTTATTTTTACCTAAAAACTGATGAAATGAAAAAGGGTTTTAAAGGAGACTTCAGCTTACTACCAATATAAAATAACATTTATTTCATTTCCTGAATTATAAACTACAAAGTCCCAAATTGAGTAGGCTAATTGAAAACATCTATACCAAATAGTATCTACTTTTAAATTGAAAATATATCTGCCATTCCATGCTTCACATACTCATAGGATTTTGTGGGAAAAGAAATTTTTAAATTTCATGAAGTTTTGACCATATGTGGTCGACATGAGTTTTGGAATATTTTTTAAAAAAGTTGTAATAAAAATTCATAATTAATTATTTTACTTGAAAATTACAAAAATTATATTCTCACATCTAGACATGAGTCCTCCACTTATGTCTAAAATATTTATAATTTTTTTATCATTTTATTGTGGTTAGGGTGGCCTAATGCACACCTACTTCTTTATTTTTTCCCTAAAATTTAAGTACCAATCGCATTTCTGAAATTTCAAATTCTTACCAAATGATTTAAAAAATAAAATAAACCTAGTAGTTTAGAAATTACATTCAATTTTCTATATATTCTATTCTTACATATTTTTGAAATAATATAGATAACTTATTCAAATTTTTACGTAACTTTGATTTTCTGAATTTTTTGCCACTTAAGGGCCTATTTTTTCCACGATGATTCTGCACATACCCATTACACAAACATAATAATTTAATACTTGAGGAAAATAATTGTTGCTAAAAACCCAACAAATAACATCTTAATAAAAATTACAACACAACCTAAAAATATATATAGAACCTTGACAATACACTCCTCTCAACTTCCATGAGCCTTTCACACTCTTTTTTTCGTGCACATTCCAAAAAAAAAAATATTTCTCCTCTTCAAATGTAGAGAATAATCATTCATTAAATATAGCCTGAGAAGGGAGGGTAAAATACCGAAAAGAGTAATTACCACAACTTTTAAAAAAACTACCTTGCTTAGCAATTTCTAAATTAAGAACTATACAATAGTTTATTAATTTATTCTTTTTAATGCTTTTATAAAGCATTCATTAAAATAAGAACATTAAAAATATGATAAGGTTTTGACCCCTAATAATATCATGTTCTAACATATTGATCATGCTTCATGTTGAGGCAAGATTGGCAATGGTTTGAGTGGTTTTCCCTAAGTTTGTAGGGGAGACTCACTTAGTCAATGGTTATCTTCCAAATTAACAAGCTTGTCTTTCTCATTTCTTCTCTTTCCCTCCTTTTCTTTTCTTTCCCTCTCTCCCTTTCACCTTTTCCTCTTTCTTTTATCCCATGAATAAACTTGGAATTTTTTTTATTTAGAATAGATATTTATCATGCATCCTGACTATATCTTGTTGTTAGAGCACTTGTAATTTAACTATCTATTCAAGACATTTATATGTATGTGTGGTTGTATGTTTTTCAAGGGAAATAAATAGTTTTGTATGCAACCAATTTAGAAATAATAATAAGAAATTATAGGGCTCTCAAGTGTTAAATAGAAAGGTGTTGGCCTCTAAGCTATTCTCGAATAGCCACTTGACCTAGTGATCTTGAACCTTAGGGATAGTCTCTTCATTCTCTTTTTAAAAGAGTGTCTCTTAATTCTTCCTAATATTGCCATCTCTTTTGTCCAATCAACACAAAAACACATGAAGTTTTCTTTTGGCTCATATCAAAATGACAGCCAAGACATCCATATCTAGATACTATAGTTTCCCAAATAACTCTTGCTTCTACCATAGCTTCATAGCTATTACACCCTAGTTGCACACTAGGATTTTGCAATCTTTTATATCACTTTCCAAATAGCCACACATCACAATTCACTTGCACTCATTGCATTGTTGTCTTCCAATCTTTTATCAATAATTGTTGACTTGGTAACATGAGTTTGACCAAAAGGAGATCATTGTATAGCAAGCTTCTCAAAGGTGTTTGTCAACACTACCAATCTCTTTGTTCCAAGTCTAGACATCAAGGCAAGACTCTAGTTTTTAAAATACTAGATCATATTCATTCATGCACTCTAGATCAATTTTATGGACTAGGGTTGATTCAATCATGTGTATT
>VDFB02347594.1:0-11467 GCA_007258455.2 Sequoia sempervirens | reverse complement strand
GCAGGTACTTGTGATCTTCCTATAGGTTCTTGTCTCTATTTAGGATTTCCTACTTGGTTCCCCGTGATTTTAGGAAACAACTTGCAAATACTGGTCCTCAATTGCCCTATTTCCCTAAATGCTACAAGTTGGGGCATTAAATTTTTTCAAAGAATGTCTTCCTATGACGCCACACTCTGATTTTAAATTTCTGGGGTCCTAAATTTTTTTTGACTAGGAAAGATAGAACTCTTCCTAGATATCAATTATGGGATCCTAGACTGATGGTTTGATTTAACCATGAATCTGAGAATATTTGTGGAGTCTACACCCCTTTAATCATCCTTTACATATTATCTCAACTAAGAATTTATCCTCCCCTTAAAGTTCCTATATAAAACTTCTGAGCCACATTTCATAGCAGTATGACAAGAGGTAGGAAATGAATAACATTGTGGCTAACTCACAAATACACGTAAATGACCACACACTTTGGGTGGTTCTCTGTTCTCAACTTCAAATAGGTGAGATAAATGATGGATTTGCACACAATATGAACTATAAATAAAAATCTCCTCACTGCAATTATGAGAATATCATAACGCACAAGAGTAAAACCTACAAGACTCACAATAAACGGTATACTGTAAATACAAATGAACCTAAAGTTTGGATTAACAGGAAAATGCCCCCATACTTTAGATGGCTCTTTGTTCTCGAATCCAAATAGGTGAGATAAATGATGTATTTGCATGCGTTTTCCAAACAAACATATGAACTATAAAGAGATATATCCTCACGATATACTGCAAATACAAATGAACCTAAAGTTTGGATTAACACGCAAATACCATAACGCATAAGAGTAACGGTAAATGTTTAAATATGCATTCATGAATCTACTTGAAAGGCTGGGAACATAGTTGTGACTCTAGAGTCCACTATGGAAAACTATAATTAAAGATGTATGCCTAATAAATATTCTAGAGGAAAATAGACACCTACTAGATACTTTGGTAGGCCTTTGTATTCAGACATAGTGGGTATTTTACATGGGTTTTATGTATTTTACTCTAGATTTTTTCGTGTCAGTGTTCCTATTGTTAGCCACTGGATGGTCTAAAACAACTATAATAAACATGCATAGAAAAATCCAAACACAAAATACACAACAAATATAGATAAAATACATAACAAATTAGACACATCTCATAATTGCACTCAAATATCATGGTATACCTCAAGGGAAGGACTTTCCATACAATTTTCGCTATGGACAAATATGGATCAGGCATATAAGATGTTCTTGACCTCAGTCATTATTATTGGCTTGGACTTTGCCAAGGTCTTCATGCAAGTTGAGAAAAACCATAATACAATGATGGCTGTATAACATATGAATGTTCATTTTAGATGCTATCACCTGCATTCGCTTCACCTTCCAAAACTAGTCAAACTTGGAAACATAGCATTAAAAACTGCACAATTTTCAAGGAAAATGTGTAAGTTGTATTTGTGCACATGGATAAATTTTGGAAGAAAGAAAAAAGTGGACATTGAAAACAACTGGCAATACTTTCTCTAGTGTCAGGAACAAAAACAAGTCCTTATGCATTTTTTGGAAACCTGTAAGAATTTCACATATACTTTAAAACATCTCAGCATATAATCATCTGAAAAAAGGGGATCACGCCCTTTGATTAATTAACAATCAGCTGAACAAACATTTTCTATATTCTGGGTCAGTATCATAAAATCTAATATAGATTTCAAATCTCTAAGATTCACAGGCTCAAAACGTGTATATAATGCAAGCATAGTGTGAGTCAACAAGATTTTTAGTATGAAAACAAATGGAAATTACCCAACACAAATAATATAATGAATTATATTTTATTAATGGTTTGTGCCACTATCTGAAAAGTAAAATGCTATCCATTCACAAAGATGCTATTAATTGGCACTTCCTAAAATTAATTACAACCACAAAACAGGGCTCTCCCCCAAGTTTATGTTCCTTTTACAATTTCTACATTTCATAGTAGAGTGTGATGACTTTTACTGGCAGTCAAGAATAGACAAAAGGTTAAGCAAAAATGGCTTATCTAATTGCTACAATGTCAGCCTCTGTGTCTTCAAAATCTTTAGAATCAAACCTTAGCTGCCATCGAATTGGAGAAAACTGGTCACCAGTTGAAAGTCCTTCACATGCACATACTATAGACACCTGAGGAAGTCATAACCAGTTCTGGAAAAAAATTGGTGATACCAATAAGTAGCATCCACTAGTCTGGAATGAAAGGTTGAAACCCCGTATCTAGATTTTGATGTTGATCCAACTCCCACGGGCGCAGGATACTGACCCCCAAATGTGCGGCTTGTAAATCCTCCTTGAGCCCTACAAGTAGAGACGACTTGAAGATATCTATGAAATTGTTTGCCCAAAATTATCTTAAATTCCTTCATGGTCAAGTGGTCGCTCTCCTTGAGCACATTCCTCAAACGTTTTTTAGTGATTGGACCTAGAAACACAATTTGACTGACTTTGTGAGCGAGAAAAAACAAAGGCGTATCCATTTCCTAAAAATATTTCTCTGGTAAAATGTATGTGCGCTATAAATGAAATAGAATATTTACCGCATACTGAAAAATCAGACTCTCTGTGAAAAGGAAAGAAAGGAAAGGTCGCTTTATAGTCCACTTATATCAAGCGGCCCTGCTTTTGGTCTACAAATGGCTTACAATATATGAGACTCCCCATACTCCCAATATGAGGGAGGCACCTAACTCGTCTCCAATACAAGGTGTACATACCTTACCCCTTATAGAATTTGAATTTGTGACCTCTTTTTTCAAGAGTACAAGCTCGTGATCGTTAGGCTCTCACACATTCCTAGTGTAATGTCCTATTAATGGTCACACAAAGAGTTACCAAATATGATGGCTTGGTTAAAATCACCAGTTGCAGAACAATTAATGCCCTTCCTTGCATCTAGCACCTCTGCCTACATTGTCATATCACAATGTAAGTTGGCGGTGTTCTTATGAGTTCTTCCTTAGTCTTGAAACACGTTAGAGATTACTCCCCCCTTCCTCCACATTGGCTTGTATCGTCATTCCTCTCTTACCTTTCTTCACATGAACAACACTTAGGAAAGAGAATTATGATAAAGCCAAGGTCGTGAAATCAAAATCCAATTGGCAAAGGTACTATATGGCATTTGCAATAGACAAGTGAATTTGATATGGGAAAATGGGGTTTTTTACCCATATTGCAAGGAGCATTAAATTGTAATGGGATGAGGTAGCACTTTATAAAAAAATAAAATTAAAATAGATTTTAATTTAACTTCTTTATTTTCTTTTAAATAAATTATTTGAAAGGCATAATTATTAGATATATCTTATATTTCGTTTGTTTTTTAAAATATTAAACATTGCACTCATTTAAATATATATAATATTCTTTTCTTTTGTTATATTTCTTAAAACATCAAAGATATTATATTGTTTGAAATGGAGTATTATTTTCGTATATATTTTTTTTTATAAGAACACAAAATAATTATATAATGGTTAGTTGGGAAAATACTATGTTAATTATAAGATAATATGAATTTATGATTTATTTTTTATTTTTTATTTTTATATTATTTAGTTTTCCTCTAACAATCATAAAATAAATAGATTGCATATTGCTTCTCGCCTGGATTTTTTATTTTATTCGCATTTAACATTAAGATCTTCCAATCAAAGCAAAAGAAAAAAATATGAAATACATGGAATATTTAGGGGATTTTGTCATCTCAATTTACACATACAAGAATTATTTTCATAGAATGAGGGTTTAAATGATATAAATTAGATTAATGAGGGTTTGAATGATATAAATTAGATTAATGAGGGTTTAAATGATGTAAATTAGATTGAACTAGTATTTAGGTTTCCTTATCCTCAGTGTCAAAGGTGTTCTCTATATATGTTGTTATATTTTGAGCTTCAATTCTTACAGAAAAATAAAGAATATGTTTCCTAAACTTGTTAAATTACATAAACTTTTCTATCGGCATAACCCTTGCACCCCTTTTGGTGCAAGTGCTAGTCTTATTACATAGAAGGAACAATGTGTACATGCAAATAGTTCTCTACATGCATGAAATTGTTTATTGTGTTATATTGTGTGCATTTGTGAAGAATGATAAACATGAGAGTGAGCAAGAGGGGGTAGTATTGTCCTCCAAAGTTGAAATTTCTAGTCCATAGATCTTATAATGAAAAGATTGTAAAACACACTCCATTTTTATATGTGCAAGAATGGCACTTCCAAACTAGTCCTCGATGACAAAGCACTCCATAATCATCATTAGGGGCATGCTATTACATTTGACTATGTATTGAGGTGCATAATACCATAGAAATCCTACAATGCTTTTACTATCACAAAAAGGTATCAAGTAATGAAAGAGATAATCATATTCCTATTCATCTACAAATATTGTTTCCTTTATACAACTACTCTTCCTCCGTTCAAAATTTAGGAGAGGATTTTTTGTTGTGCAACTATTGTGTTTCCTTTTGTTTGTCACCTTTGGATCCTATGAGTGGTGCTAAGCGCAAAAAATAAAATAAAAAAATGAGTGGTGTTGAGTTCCTTCTTAGTCGGAGTGGTGTTTATTTCAGGGATATCTACAATGGACCTCATTGTATGGATAACTAACCATATAATGAACCCTTCTATTCTTTATGCTAGTGCTTTTGTGATATTTTATGGAGGCCTTCTTATATAAGCTTCCAAGTAATCCTTTTATGTATTAGTCTTGGTGTTGCATTAGTTATCTAAATTTTTTTATTTTGCTATTGAAGGGGTGGGTTTAAAGAGCGCACTCTAAGCTTTGATTGTTTAGGTGACTCATGGGGCTCATTCAATCCATTCCTTTTTCTAATGTTTTTTTTTGTTCTCCTAAGGAGTCACTTAACCATTATAGTCAACAATCAACCACCTAGTTCCCACGTATAAGCCAATTTAAATTCAAACTCACCATTCTTGTGCTATGGAAGTTTGGTGTATGCCCATAAAGAGTTTGATTCCATAAAAACAAGAGATAGCTGATATAGCCTCATGGAATATGGTTTATTGCATCGAACAAAAGGTATGGCTATGTTCTCAAGCTAGTCACATTGTTTCACCATATACAATAAACAAGTTTCCAATCAGATTAGTTTACATTTTCGAGTTTACTTCCAACCTATGCTAAAATGGGAGCATTGAAATAGGGTATAGGTATAAATAGAAGCATAAAGTAAAGAGGAATTTTGTTAGATGTTGTAGTTCAAAATGCTTTAATAGATATGTATGAAAAATGTGGAAGCCTAGACAAGGCACATGAATTGTTTGACCAAATGCCTCAAAGAAATGTGGTCTCAAGGAATGTCATGATTGTAGGATATACACACAATAGATTTATTGAAAAAGCTTCAAGAACTTTCAAGTATATGCAACTAGCATGTGTAAAGCCATTTCCAATAACCTCCCCACCTATGCCAAAATGGGAGCTTTGGAACAAATTTTGGAATTTGTCGAAGGATAAAGAATAGAGTATTTTTTTTCAAATTTTGTAGTTGCAACTACCTTGGTAGACATGTATGCAAAAATATGGAAGCATAAATAAGGAACATGAAATGTTTGACATGATACCTCAAAGAAATATGGTCTCATGGATTGCTATGATTGGAGGATATGCAAAATATAGAAGCATAAACAAGACATGTGAACTATTTAACAAAATTCCTCAAATAAATGTGTTCTCATGGAATGCACTGATGACAATTTTTTCACAAAATCAATTTATTCAAAAAGATTTATGAACTTTCAAGAAAATGCAATTGGCAAGTGTAAAGCTAAACTCTATAACATTTTCCAACATCCTCCTAGCTTGTGTGAAAATTAGCAATAAATTTAAGAAACCCTCCTAGAGAAAAGAGATAAAATCTTACAAATCTTTCACTTTTTTGTAAAAAATATTAATTCAGATGAAATTTTATGGATTCAACTGTGTTTTTTTATTTGTATCGATGTTTCAAATCACTCACTGATTCATCATTAGGAAGAGGAAATTAATGAAATGAATTGCATAATTCGCTTTAAGAAGAGTTGGAGGGATAGGTGAAGTAAGGACCGAAAATCAAAGAATGGATGAAGAGATGGTTGGGGAAGATGGGAGAGACTACTAGGAAGAAAAAATAAAACAAAAGAGAAAGGTTGAAAAAAGACATATTAATAACAATAAATATAATAATTAAATTAAACTGTTTATTAATTAAAACTATTTATTTTTTCTTCCTAGTTCTCTCTCCTACCTTCCTCAACAATCTCTTCATCCATTCTTTGATTTTCAGTCCTTACCTCACCTATCCCTCCAACTCTTTGTAAGGCCAATTCTACAATTCATTTCATTAATTTTCCTTTTCCCGATGATGAATCATTGAGTGTGATTTGAAACATCGATACAAATAAACAAACACAATTGAATCTAGAAAATTTCATCTAAGTCTCATGGACTCTGGAAAAGTCATTCTTACTAATATTAATTTATATTGGTGAATCTTTCCTTTTTTGAATTGGTGATTTTTTTAAAATCACAAGAAAAGAAATTCTTGGTGAATCTTGACAAAATATGGGAAAGTGCATTAATTATCATGGTGTGACCGATGGATTAGTACAGGTTAACCACACTTGATCCATGAGGAATAAAAGTGCGATTTAGCCACTAAACCTCGATCCCAATAAAATCATTCAATATAATTCAAAGTGGAATCCATTAAAACTTAACATGTTAAACTACAAAAGCTTTTGAAATACCCACTCTAATCCATTGAAACTTATTCTATTGGAGGATTGGTGTTGCATTGATGTGGAACGATGACCCTTTCCCAATCCCGTAGATAAATGAGCTTGTTTCACCCAGTTTTATTGAAGAAAATTGGTGAAATCGTGATGAGATGTGTATGTAAACATGATTTTAATCTAAATGAGAATGATGCAAGCTAATTTAATATTATTTTATGCTAAAACTGATTTAGATAAACAAATGCTAAGCTAATCTAAATGGACTCCAAGCTAAAAAATTCAAACCCTAATTTATAAACAAGCTAAATGGATGAATGGAAGCCATTAATGGAAGATTAAAGCTAATATGCAACTAAAAATGAACTAAAATATGTTAAACATGAGTAAAGTATGAGTGATTTCAACAAAATGAGTTTGCTCTGAAAAAGATGGATCCATTTGTCTCCAAATAGTGATCTATTTATATGAAAGCAAATGAGAAATGGAGGGTTTGAGATCAAAAAGCTTAATCAACGGTCAAGGATGGAGGAAATGAGAGGCATGAATCATGGATTTTCATCAATGAGTGAGAATGTAAGATGAGATTTAATCAAGGGTTCCCATTTTTTCCAAACAAACATACTTTTTACCTGCACACATAGATCACAAGGTAACTTTCTTAAGAAGTCACAAGTTTAGCTTGCTCAAGAAGCCAAGTGAGAATATCCTTTTTTCAAATGATGGAGGAATAAGAATATTCTTTGGAATATTCATGGGTGAGGTAAAAATAACTATTTAGTTAATTGGAACTAAATTAAATTGTGCAAAGGGGGAATATTCTTTTGGAAAATTACTTTGCAAGTGGGAAGAATTGGATTAGTTAGATAATTGTTAATTAAACAAAGTTTAATCACACAATTAGGGGATTTAGAGGAATTAAAGTGATATCCATTAAATTAAATGATTTAATGAATGGGGAAAGGTGAAATGACTTTTAATTAAATATCTTAGGGTTATTTAATTAAATAAGAGGACTTAGGGAAATTAAATTAAATACTTTGATTTATTTAATTTAATAAGATGAAATGTTAGTTTGAAAGAGGAGAATTAACCTGATTTGATGAATTAGGTTAATAGATGTAAATGATACAATTAACTTTAAATAGCTAGGCTAATTTAATAAATTAAGAAAAAAGAGGATGTGTTGGAGGATGAAGTAGTGCTAGTTAGCCAATGTGATCCATCGAGACATTTTTAAGTGTACATTTTGCCCCTCTTTGAAACAATGTACTCATTGCTTTGGTTCAAAGGTTGATGTTGATTTTGATGCCAATTTTGATGCTAATGATGATGCATAAATGGATATCGATGATCTCTTTGAGATGTTGATAGCCAAGCTAAAGTTGATTGATTGATTGATAACATTGTTGAGGATTCACAACAATGCAAGGATTGTGTTGAATAACACGAGGATTCATAGGGAATGATATATCCCAATGATGGTTGATTTGATAGATTGATCAAGATTTGCTAGCAAGACTAGGAACAAAATTCATTAGATAATTTGATATCGATATGATCGAAAGATGGTTGGTTGCCCCCTTGAGAGATCGTTTGGAGAATAAAGTTTTTTGATTGGGCTCATGATAGGTGAAAATTAGATATGCTTGAGATTTCAGGTTGTTTTTGAATCAAAGAGTTGCAACTTTTCATATCGTTGAGCTAAAGATGATATAGATGCCCCTCTATGCCTCAATGGAAGATGTATAGACAAATTTCAAGATGTATAGATAGTCATCATCCATGGGTAGCCTCATGTATATGTTGATAGATCACACAGATTCTATTGTTGGATAGAATTGTTAGTAAAGATAAAAGAATAAGAAGAATAAGATAAATGGATTGACCATTGGTTTTGAGATTGATTCAAAAATTCCAACAAGTCTATGATCCACTGATACTTTATTAGAGATGGTGATGAGAAATGCATGACGAGGATGAATGCAAGATGATGAGTTGCTCACATTTTGAGATTGAGATTTTTCTTCGTTCCTTATTGTTTGATATAACACATAGACACGATGCATCAAGGTATTAATAACTAGGACAATGTTGTATCTAGTGTAATGGACTTTGACTCTACAAATAGATACGATAGTTCTTGTTCACATCTTGACATACGAAAAACATCGATGGAATGTAAGTTAGAAGCTTAGAATAAATTGGACCAAAGCATATGCAATAGTCAACAATGTACTTCAAACAACCTTCCTACACACAACTAAGCAAGAATGTGTCAAGGTTATTTTAGAAAAGTATCCACAAGAACAAATGAAAGATCATGATCGATGCCCCATTCCTTTCTCTCTAAATAATTTTGATAGACATCATCGAGAGATCCTCAAAATGGGTCATTAAGATAAATCATAAGAAAAGATCAAAGAGAAACATTTAGTGTTATCTATATCTTTAACCTATTAAAAAATAGCTAAGGTGATGTTTGATACTGATATCCATCGGAGGAAGGATACATCCTAGGACATGTTGATCAAATTGTTGTCTAATGTCAGAATGATGATGAGCTTTATGTTAAGCCGTTAATAAAAACTTCACTAACACATTTACCAATGATTTATACTTTAGATTTTGATGATTAGGTTCGCATTTTACAACTTTCTATGTTTTCATTCTATTTGTTTTTCCAAAGGGTGAGGGTGACGATCAATTCATTGTGGGTGGAATTTTATTGTGGGTGAAAGCGAGATGGGGTGGATGGGTTTTGGATTTTTTGGAATATTTTAATGTTTTTTGGTATTTTGAAAATGTTTTTAGGCTGCTTTTGATCTTTTTGTGAATGCTTATGTTTTCAATTTTTTGAGGTTGTTTAGGGTTTTCCAAGATATTTGAGGCTATTTAGGTCTTTTGAATGTTTTCTAGTGTTTTTGGGTTTTCTAATTTTCAAATGTTTTTGTATTTTCTGGTTTTCAAATGTTTTGGCAGTTTCTTGAGTTTTCAACCAAGAACCTAACCTAAAGACCTATCCTAGGGGTCTTGGGGGCTAATCAAAGATAAGCCTCCTGCTCTAATGCTATACATGCAAGAGACCACATAGCTCTGACTAGTGGACTATTTTTGGATTTTTGTTGCTTTGACCTTTTAGGGTTTTTGATGTAATTTTAGATGTTTTGATTTTGACTTACAAATTTCAAATGTTTCTAGATGTTAAACTGCAGGATTTTGTAATTCTTTTTTGGATTTTTCACACAATGCTGACGAGTGTATGGATTTGTGATAATTTCAATGATCAATTTTAGGATTTTGTGGAAAACCAAGCTAGGATTGATTGATTCGATTGATGGATTGATGATAATAACAGTGTTGAGGATACACAACAATGCAAGGATAGTGTTAAGAAACATGAGGATTGGGAATCGGGATGGATTGATGATGATAAATACGCTGAGGATTCACAACAATGCAAGGATTTTAAGCAACATGAGGATTGAAGAGATTGAGATGATGATGGATTGATTGGATTTGATTGATCAATATTTTGAAGCTTGGTTGGAACAAAGTTTTATGGAATAATTTGATGTGACATTGAAGTGCAAGGTAGATTCAATTGATATGGATTGTTTGGATTGATGTTCAATAGAAGGTAAAGCTTGATAAGGAACATCTTCTCATCGAAATGTACCATGAGCTAGTGATTTGGATTATGTGTTTTCAAATGTTTAGATCACAACTTGAGTTATAAGATATAGCTCAATATTTATTCCCAAAGCAAGATGTAAGTATCTACCCCAGCATCTAGCAACAAAGCGGAATGCCATGGGTGGATGCATGGATAAATGAATGGATTGATGGATGGGTATGTGAAGGATGCCAAGGATTATCTTGGGATAGGATAACATGTTTGGATAGAGTATGCCTCTTTGGACAATGCCTTATGGCTCAAATAATGCTAGTTAGGATAGGACCAATGATAGTGATCCATGTTAAAAATTTTACCATAAGCAAGTGTGAAGTACCTACCGAACCTTTTCCAAGATCAAGATAAAGTTAGATGGGATGAAAAATGGATTGGATAATGAAGGGTTCCTTGATTTATTATGGATGGGATGAGATGCCTCCACCTAAAATGGTGCACATAGATGCTCAATTCTACTCATGATGCCTCTTTTCCAGGTTTTCATCATGGTACTTGTCCAAAGCGCCACCAAAGTGGTTTTCACTGGAGGACGATTTTTCTCGACTACTTTTTTTTTAAAGTTTATGTTCATGTTGAACCACCTAGTGGTGTGTATGTAGACGCTACTGGTGTTGATATAGATGTTTTTTTCATGACATTCCAATGATATCCTATGTGGAGGAGTTGTTTTGCTAAGATACAGGCATTTGAATGTAACCAATGGATCTTTTCATCTTCTTTATTGATACTGGAGTTAACCTTACTTAGATGTGCAAATTATGATAGAGTTCCCTTAGAGTCCTTATGATAAAGAGTTACTGCTAACACACAGTCAATACGAGAGTTGGATATCATGCATGTTGAAGTGGATGATGGAATGTGTTGAAGGATATGAGAAGCAAATGGATTGGTCAACAGTTTGGAATCTTTGATTCTCCAAACTTGGGATGATGAGAAATGATGGGTGGATA